>NDXB01006826.1:143415-170336 GCA_002631895.1 Agapornis roseicollis | reverse complement strand
TTTTTTTTTTTTTTTTTTTTTGAGTGACAACCATCAGTTTAATCGAGCAACTAAGTGCTGAGCCACTACTACAACCTTCATTTCTATTTAGTATTTTAGTTTAGAGGAACATTTCTTCTTTGTTTGAAATCTGGATGCTTCTTTCACAGAAAAATCTTTACTTCCTAATTAATCTGCTTTTCAGGTAAATTAAAGGAACAATAGTAAGCTTTCCCCATAAATGATGTTTGAATTAAGTAATCAGCTATTCCTGATCGACATTTAAAAAAAAAAAAAAGGAAATTTTTTAGAAAGAATTATTTTAACATCTTTTTTTATAAAAGCATTCTATCACTTACAGTTAACTATTCCAATTATTGTGTAATTTTTTCTCCTGCTTTAAAGGCAGAACATTTAGCTGGCTGGACTCAAACAGAATGAAAAGTAATTGTAAATTAAATTAGTATATTCTTTTAAAAAACAATTTCACAGTCCTGAATAAACCATCACAGAGCACACACTCAACTGTAACAGAAATGCAGACAGACCTTAACAGGTTTTATGCTGCTTTTAATTACTTTTTTCCAATGTATCTAAAAGAGTTAAGAAAGTTTACAGCTGTTGGTTAAAGCATTTCTTCAAGCTAACTCAGAATTATCACAAGTTACAAATATCATAATTTATGCAGTATACCAAGCATTTGAATGAGCATTAATCTGACAGCATTAATAAAGAAAATAATTAAGTCAATTCTGTTCTGTCTGATATAGATTAAAGATGTATTTACCCTTCCTTTAGATGTACTGGCTCACTCAGACCACTGGGCTCTTTGCTTTCAGTAGAGGAAACATCATCTAGGAACTTAATTAAAAATACTATTCAGAATCAGAACCAAAAGCTGTTTTGAAAATATATATGTACAGTTTCTCCTGGAACAAAGTAATTACTTTATACAACAGGTGAAATGAAAATACATTGCAGGGACTAGAAACGATGTAACAAGGGATGCCCATAAGCAGATCTAATAACATTTGTTTCTTTTTTTTTTTTAACTAAGTTAACTTAGTTCACTAGGTATAACTCATGTGTTTCAAATGTGTAGATTTTGTTTGGGTTTTGTTTAATAAAAGAGTTTGAAATGAATCACAGTTTTTCTTTTTCTCTTTAGTACTAAACTGAGCAGTAACACAACCTTCTAATAATGAAGGCTGATCAAATACATAAAAACAATTTAGTTGAAGGTACCTTTTTAACAGATTCAGTAAATTTTTCTTCTTGAAATGTTTTGAAGAACTCACACATAAACGTCTCCTTGAAACTTGACTGAAAGAAAAGGTACACTGACATTAATAAAAACTTTCAAAGAATGTTGTCTATGAAATGAGAAAGAATTTTAGTAATCTTACAAGTTTGCTTTTGGTCAAACTTCCCCAACTTCCCAAAGTCTGGATTGCTTTTGATATCAGAGTTAATGTTCTAGAAGTCTGTGCATCCTAAAATAAAGAAACAAAATTCAGAAGTCACCTTTTTCCATAATTTCAAGTAAAACTTTAAGAATTAAAACGTCACAAAAATTACACAATGCAGCAATCAGACATATATATCTCTGTTCCTTTTTTTGTTCCACACACAGAGGAGAAACACATAGTGTTGTCCTCTACTAGTGAGCTTTGTGAATGTATTTTGTAAACTACTCGGTGTGTTTAATATTTTAATCACTACCACTAGACTTCAGTATTAGTAGTTGGATAAATAATTTTAGCTATAAAACACCTCAAACCCCTCAAATTCTGTAATCATTACTACACATTTAATGCTTTTGAATGATTCAAAACTTAACACTGTTTTACTGGACAAATAGTAGGTATTTCCCTAACAAAAGGTGAACTTAGAACTTGGCCTTAAAGCTTTTGCCCAATTTCTTTGCTACCTTACTGACTACATTTTAGTACAGGATTACAAACATAGAGAGATAAAGCGGTCTTACTGTCCCCTCTAAGACATTTAACCCTCGAGTGATAAAAATCCTGTAATCTTTTTACTCAAACTCAAAAATGACAGAGGAATTCATCTGAGTAAGTAGGTATTTTGAAGGCACAACACACAAGATTTCATACATATTCCATATATGTAAATATATGAATATATGAAAATAATACAGAGGGAGTGTGTGTGTGTGTCATATCTCCATATTCCTGTCTTTTGAAGACTATTTTTTTTTATGCATAGCTACTTGACAATTTGAAAACTGAAGACGGAATATTTGGCAACCCACTGCAACTAATTGAGTCCAGAATAAATAAGCAGACCAATTACGGGATAACTCTACAACCTCTTTTTCAGACACATGGAAATATTTTTTTAAAATCTGGATATTTAAATTTCATGGTGAAAGAAACCAATGCAGTTTAGCCATATGCCTTTAAGAACCCCCAATCATGTGGCTATTTTAACAAAGCAGCATGTACCCAAAAAAGGCATAGTATCTTTAATATCAAAAGCACTTCTACATCATTTAAGAACACCTCATAAAGACTGAGAAATTTGCTATTAAAGAACTGCAAATGCCTTAGCTCCTTCAGTGAGATATAAAACTGAAAACTCAACCTAGAGACATTTAGTAATCTTACGTCCCAGTTACAGACCCACTCAAAGTAACGTATGCCTTCCCAGATAAACAGATTTCACTATTATAAATAAAACAGAACAAAGCTTCACAAAACTTACTGGATGGTGAGGTCGTAAATGAAAAGTATGAGGTGAGACTACGGCTACAGCAAAGAAACGAAGAAACACAAAGCTGCTCACTGCAGAATACTGTACATGAGGGTCATCTGCAGAGAAAAACCATGAAATGTAACATGCACTAAACTTAACAGGAAATAATGAAGACAGTCAACATAAAAATCTTCAAGAAGGTAACATCAAAGGAGACATTTATTTTTTAAAAAATAGAAAAATCAATGAAGCGCATGAAATGAGAAAGGTGAACATGGTAAGAAATGTTCTACTTATAATGGAGGGTTTAATTTTCTAAGAAAGTTCTATTCTCATAAAACTGGCTCATCAACTCTACTACTACAAATGATGAGATTACTGTAAGCATTTACACACACTGCCCATGTTCACTAGGTATGACTGCATGTATATTGAACCAAAAGAGAAAATACTGTAGCAGTTGCCCTTACATGCTATGACTATTGGGTTTGTTTAGCCAATAAAGCTAATTGCTCACTAATCAATACAAATACATTAATTCTGTGCAACAAATGCCGTCAACCCATACAAACAACTTCAATTTTGAGTTGCAGCACCAGACAGTGGTGTTATACAATTTTGATACTGTAAATGAGGATTTTCTCATATAATATTTCAGGTATTTCTGTTGGTAACTTCTTTTTTGCTGCTGTGTTGCAGTGTTCCTGACCAGCTACATTTTTGTATCAGAAAACACAAAATTCTTGCTGACTGACCACAAGACTGACAGAATAAAGTGCCTGATAGTCAAGAAATTCAGGACACAAGCTTTGGACAAGGCAAGAATTTTAACAATCCCCATGAGGTAACTGCAGAAGTATTTCACTCTGAACACTGTTTTCAGAAGTTTTTAGAGAACACTTACTTGGAAATCTTTTGGCAGCCAGATGCCTCAAACAATAAAAAACATCACACATTAGGGTAGGACAACTTATACTTGACCGCACAATCTCACGGAATACTTTGTCTACATAATAGCGTAGATTTTCCTGCAATTATGAAAAAAAGTATTTTTTCAGACCATTAACATCTGCATTCCTTTTATTTCCCCGAATGTAAACAAAACACTACAATTCCTTTTTTGAAAGCACTGCCTGCTTATTCAATTATGTATTTTAGTACAGTTCGTATTTAAAAAGCTTCATAATATTTGTAAGGGATTATTAGTGTTGAAGGACAGTTTAATGATACCCATTTACACTGAAGTATACAGGCAGTGTCTCGCAATATACAACTATCTATCAAAACCTGGTTTTAACATTTGACAGCAGCAACATGTTACAAAGAAGGAGCACTTCCCATGCACACCTGGTGAATGTTAACTTTGTTTGTTACAGCAACTATTGCCTTAAATGTCATTCTCTGGCAACAGACAAGCCGCATGCAAAACTTCGATGCAAAGTGTTAAAGCAGTCCTGATTAAGTACATCTAGACACTAAGTACAGAATATCAGGAATCACAACAACCAACAAATTGGCTCAGAAGACTGTAATCCTCTGTTTAGTTTCTCCTCCATCATATTCTCTGTTGGACTTGTCCTTTGCTGTATTCATAAACATGGACAAGAAATACCAACTTTTCTTTTGTTTACTTGAGAATCAGAGAATTATACTGCTACCTTTAAATTACTCATTTTTTCATTACAGACACCTGCTCTTTAAAATGTTTTTTTTCTTAGATCTTGAGAAAGTTTAAATTAGGAAAAACAGATTGGGAAACTCACCATATTTATTTCTACATTATCCCCTTCTCTTACTTTGATGGGATCTATCTCACAGGGTTTAGGAGACTCGCATATCTGAAACAAACAAAACTACAGGAATTCAATTTTTCAGACAGAAAGCATGGAAATGCACCTATTTAAAACCATATCCTCTCCTAGGTTTAGGGGTAAAATTGTAAATAGGTTCTAACTATCCATAACAGCATGCAATAATCATCCTCACCTTTGTGTGTGCCTTTTTATATGGATCAGTTACATAATGTATCATGTGGGTAAATTCTGCAATGTGTTAGAGGCTGGAGCAGCTGTCACTGACCATTTTATTTTCAAGCATCTGGAACATACATAACAAAAAGCAGCTTCTCCCACTTAACCCATTATTGTTCATATTAACTTTCCACTAGACTTCCCCTACCTGACTGATTACTGCTTCAGAGGGAGCTGGAAGAAGAATGCCTATCAAATATACAAGATTCCCCCAGAGGGCTATGTGTCCAGAAAACAGTTTTAGTAGAATAACCTACCTCATCAATAACAGGTTTTAAAGTAACCTTCAGGTAGTGCTTTCCCACTATTTTCATCATTTCATCTACACACCGAGTTGCTAATGAGTTGCCTCTGAAGACTGTGTTTGCTTCCCTGTAAGAAAATAATTGATTTTATTTGAACAGTGAAAAAATAAGCAGCTCAGTTACAAAATCCAATTAATACTTTTGCTTGTCATTAAATAGTTTTGGTTTTTTTTAAAACTATATATTTCAGTGAGGAAATAAAGATATCCAAGTTGCAATGGCACTCAGGAACTGGAAAAGAATATTATTGTAGCTGTTAGCAAAACCATAAACAGAAATAAAACCATAGAGCCTAAAAATATTTAGACAAAGGAAGTTATAACCCAGTGCTAAGTGTGAGAAAGAATAACTGGAGAAAACTAACAAATAATGGAGACTTGTACTTCACCAATACACAATTCTTCCTCCAGTAGGCTGATGAAAGACAATCTCAGAGCTACACTAAGTAGGATGCTGCTACACTAACTGATAAATTCAGACACTTTAACCAAGTTATTTAATCTAGGTTTATGATTTTTTTACTCATTACAGCTCTTGAAGAATACAGAGCCAGCTCTGCAAAGTAAATATTTCTAGTCTGAGAGATTTAGTTTAATCTCTCTTTGTTACAGTTCAATTATAATAGAAAGGAGTGTGTGGACTGAAATGCAGTTCAGAAAATTATTTTCCAGGAGTCACCTCTTTCTACACAGTTAAATTGTCTCACCTTACTTAGATCTGGAGAAATTCAGCTTTGAAATGAACCATTTTGTGGTGAGAAAACCCTTCTCACACCTCCAGTGACACCTCAGTGGCCACTACTTGGGTTTACTTCACTTCTGCCCTAACCACAGAGCTGTAAATTCACAGGCCATACAGTACTACTTTGAAGAACTCCTGTGCTTGCTACTTTCAAGGCATGCAGGAGGATATATACTTATTTGTAAGGCATATTTGCAGAAGAAAAAAAATACCCCTCATTTCAATCACATACTAAAGGAAACAAGGATAAGATCCTTGGCTATGTGAAAAATGTTGAGTACCAATCTGATGATCTGTAAACTTTGAAGAGTGGCCAAATATGATGTTTTAAACTAACAACTGTCTCTTAGACACAGTTCCAGACTGCTACCTTGTTATAGTCAACTATATGCTAGCTGCAAGAAAATTTTACCAGACAGCACAAAATCATTAACTCTGACTCCCAGCTTCAATGTGATTTTAGTAAATGTTTTTTTATAATCTAGCATTAAAACACAAATATATTTAGCCAGGTTTACATAATGAGACAAAGAAATCGATATGATCACTTAACAATGTTGTATCATGAAGCCCTTTGAAACTCTAAAAATAATTTAAACAAGCTTGAGATCATTAGACATGTAATACATACTGGGTGTCTTTCAGATCTAGTTCTGCCACTGCAGCAACAAATGGAACTAACTTATGGTGGTGTAGCAACAATCGAACAAGAGGCAGAACAGCATCATACTTGTCTCGACAAACTTCACTCAGTATATAGGCAGCAGATGCAGAAATTGGCTGTGAGAAAGAATATCAGATCATTAGTGAAGTAGTTAAATATTCTTCATGTATTTAGCAAATTACAGCTCAAATCTAACAATCTAGACAAAGCTGCTTAACAGAAAGTTCCAGCATTTGTTGCATAACATGGCAATTAAGGCTTTCCATTCTACAGAAATACTAAGTGAAAATTTACTCTATGCTTGACATTTAATAATGAAATTTGGCATTTACTCACCTTTCTAACTCCACCTAAAAAATCAGAACATGGTTTCATCACAAATCCAAGTAAGAAGCAGTAAACAATCATTTTACTATAATGTCATATATCTTTACAGGACTATGCCAACTACAATCAGAGCACATTAAAATACAGTTCTCAGTTCTGAAGCGTCTGTCACCATTCTACAGTTGGTAATTTCAGTTTAGAAAATGCTCAAGTTGTATCATCTAAGTAAATAAGATAGCCTTTAACTGCCACTAGCTACATACTCAGCTCTTCCTCAGTTCCAGTGAAGTATTATTTGAATATAGGCAAGTAAAAATTTTAGTCACAATCTCCTTCCTCTTCACCTTTCTTCCCCTCTGCCAGTACTTCACCAACACTGGTGTGAAGTAAGGCTATAAAAGACGCAGGAATGTAAAATCTGCTTACTATGATTTGATTCCTGTCTCATGATATGCTCTTTGTCACAATGTCCCTGTGAGAAACCCAGTCATGCCAATTAGCATACTGAGGAAGACAGAAGCCATTCAGAAGTGGAATTAGAAATCAATTCTTAAGCAGACCATTTTTGGTAAAGGTGATAATCTACCACTTCAGAGTCAATAATGGATCAATGGCCCTGGAAAACAAATATATCCATGGGGCCAATAGCAGCCAGTGAGAACACATTGTTGAAAACAGCAGCCAATGAGAAGTAAGTATTATATCCCTTCCAGTCACACAGCACAGGTTATTTCTATATCTCTGCTGGTTCTTCTAACATAAAAAGAAAATTTTGGTAGTTTGGAGCTCTACAAGCTCCTCCTCTGGTTGTGACAGAAGTAATTCATGCAAAGGCACAAAAGAAACATATCTAGATATGCATAATTCACAGTATCTCATACAGGACCGCACAACTCACTTTAAGTTTTCATTTTAAAAGAAATTTTCAACACAATACCTGAACATCTGATGATTTTAGCAGCAAGTTTCTTAAAGAACCGTAGTATTCAGATGGAAGCACACAGTCTTCAGTGTAACAGATATTTAATCTAAGTGACCCCAAATCATCAGTTTTAGAAGACTTGTTTCCATTTTCTCTTGGTTGAAGTAAGTACCTGAAAGCAACAGAACAATGCCAAAATATTAGATTCACATTTCACTAATTTGACTAATTCTACAATAAGCAAAGTATCACATTTAATTAAGTATATATTAACTGAATCTGAAAACTGGCAATGGAATCCACATAAAAAAAAAACCCTTGAGACACAAAAGAAAGAAAAGCAGCAGTACTTGTTGCACCTTTATCACAAAATGAAGCACGTATTTCCTCGTATCTTTTCCAACAGTGAAATAGCATATACTTTTCCACAGAAATTATGTTTACAAAATATGGACCTTCTCATTTTACATCTAGGTTATTTTTAGGGTGTTGGGACATGGCAGATGGAACAGCTAGTGTCAAATATTTAAACAGTCTAGTCTGAAGTCACTAAAAATACATAACATTAATAGGCTGCATTCCTGAGAAACAAGTAAGATTAAAAGAGAGAAAAATAAGTGCTTTTTTTCCCCTATTCTCAATACAAAATATATTAAGCAATTCTCCATCGGCTTTTGCTGTAGTTCAACTGCATTCCAACAGGAGGTGCAACCCTACAAAAATTTTAACAGCTTTAAAGCAGTTTAGTTTCAAGGAGCTGAAAAAAATCTTGATTTTTTTTTTTTTAACAAACATTTATATTTGTACTTCTACAATAAGGAGCTCAAATGGTTTTTTTAATAATCAGTGCATTGCCCATGAGGCCATGCTAACACAAAGTAAAACTGATTTACAAGAACTTCTATTTGACAGCTTAAGTCTTAACCTTATTTTCCCAAGATTTACTACTACTGATACTATACTATCTGCTGTACTTCAGCTGAAGTAAAAAACAATTAAAAAATCTATATGAACACAATACACTAGTAATGCATCCATGCTTATACAACCTTTCTCTTAGTAGGTAAATGGAAACATGTCATTATGTTAATATGGTCATACAGCTTTTGATCACTTCAGAGCACTGACCGAACAAGTCTGCGTCTGCAATATACCATGTATAAAATAGAAAACAATTGCATAAACATTTATTATGTTTAGGATCACATTCAAACAGTTACAACAAGAACCAGAGCTCAAATTTGACACGTGCAAGACATTTGGAGCCTGAGGTAGGTACATTTTGCAGAGCTGAAACAGTTCCTGGCCAAGATGTGTCCCACTGAGCTCCTATTTGCTCACTCCTTATGCATTTTCTACACTGATATGCAGGGGCTACCTCCACTCTTCTCTGCACGTAAAGGTTCACTAAAAGCAGAATATTCTACACTCTTTTAGGCATTTGAATCTGTTGCACTCATCACTTCCTGTTGCTAGCATCGGGGACAGTAAAGGGGCTAGAGACTGGTTCCTGCTTGCAAGAACTTCAGAAGGGAGAGGTATTTCTTTCCCCAGATCCCTTCATGCCTTACCCTTGCAGCTTTTAAAATTGCAAGCCTGTTCCCCTGAAGCAACATCAGGTTAGCTCCAGATCCCCAAGGAAGAAAAAAAAAACAACTCATACTTAATTATTTTAAAATAAATTCTTCATCTGTCATTCTGGAATCTAATTACAAGTGGTGCAACTCTGAGAAGTTTCTGGTTTGTTGGTTAGGCTAAAAAGCATATAGAGATCTCAAAAATCCAGGAAGCTTACTGAAGTATAGTTACACCCAGTCTTCTCTTTCTTCACTCTCCATGCTTTCCCTCAAATATAACTTCTATTTTGTGGGAGTGGGCAGACTGGGGGAAGAGAAGAGCTAAATGTACCCTCTGTCAACGCTGACTTACTGAGCAGGGAAGCTCTTTAGAAAGATGTTTTACCTAGACTAGAACAGGAAGACATACTTTAATTTATATTCAGAATAAAATTATATCCTTTGCAAGAAAAGATCTGTAGGATAGAAGCAAATTCACTTCTGAGACACCATTTCTCACCATGCTTGAAAGGAATCATTTTTTAACACCTTCACGGGAACTTTGATTTCTCCTAGAAAGACATCTTGTACCAAATTTCCATTATTCCATAGGTCAACCCTGAAAATAAGAATATTGTTTAGTTTTTTTCTCCCAAAGAGAAATAAAAACCTTCAAGTTAACAATAACTGCCTTACAGCACTAATCCACATGCATACAGGCAGAAAGTTAGAAATCTCAGTCCATTCTAAGTAAATCAAGAAGAATCAAACAAGTGGCTTATTATCCCATACAGAACAGAAAGAAAAATAGTGATAGTTAGACTTGCAGACCTTGCATCAGTAAATACAAGTGATATTGGCAACATATACATATTCTAAGCAGTCTCCACCAGCAAAACTGTGTGCATTTCTTCTCAGGTAACTTTTTAACAAATGTATTTACGTATCCCTATCCAGTTGCTAGAATTTGGCACACTGCAATGCCACATCAACACATGCGCTTGTTTTTTCCAAACAGCAGCTCATATGCTTATGACCTCAAAAGGAATCACAGACTCCAGACATGCACCTTGGGTTTTTTCTATTACTTCTTACCTCTCTGACATTTCTGACAGACAGCAGTTGTTAAGAGGAACAAAAACAAAACAAAAAACAACAAAACAAAACTAGATTTGTTGGGGCATGACTATTTTTCTAAATATATTTGCATCTATAATGAAAAATACAATTCTAATTACAATATTCAGGAAGCTAGTAGTTAAAAATGCACATACCAAGTTAGTTCTACAATGACTATTAAAACTAACCAGCTAACTACTAAATTCTTCTGATGCCTGCTAGGGAACACGCTAGCCTTAAAGACTATGTGTCATTCAGCAGATATGGTGCATATATATGTATGAGCACAATAAAGAAAATAAATTAGAGCCCAGGGGCTCTCAGCAATTCCAACTACATAGTATAAATACAGACAGAGCGACTCTTAAGTGTAAAGCAGCAGAAAAGGGGTCGAAGATCCAACACAAACGTTTCTCCAAAAAGCAACACAAAATTGTAACAAACCCATTAGAAGAAAAAAAGGAGACTTTTCCTTCTGTTTACTAGACCAGCCAACTGCACTTGAAACCACACACTAGCACCATGTACGCTGTTATCCTCCAGTTCAAGTTCTATTATCAGTTCTGACCAAACTAATACATATTAACAGGTGGTCTTCACACCTCTTTTACTTGCAGGCACAGGAAACAAGTTTAGGCTGCTAGATACACTCTATCACTATTCACTTCAAAAAACAAACAAAATACCTTTATTCAGTAAGAGCCACACTAAAAGATTGAGTAATTTTACATATTAGAAAGCATCTTTCCTACAAGTCTAATTAGTAATTCTCTGTAGTTACAAAAAAATACAACATTTATTGTCTTGATGACAAACTACAATGATTTATTAATAATTAAGCACTTTCTAATCTATGTAACTTACCTGACTTCCAATTTTTCAATATCCTCTTCTTCTACCTGAAACTGGGACTTCTTGGTGTAACTGCTGGACCTGGTTACCTGCAAGTAAATTCTTCTTATTAACTAACTTTTTACTGTTATATCATGGGTATCAAAAAACAAAGAAAACCCTGCTTCTTGAACACTGGTAAATAATAACTGTTCCTTCTAAAAAGAAAGAAGTTCAGTTCACCAAACAGCCTTTTGACAGAAAGCAGGTGAAAAATGGGTCAAAAAATATTTATGGTGGAGCCTGGAGAGGGCTAGCTCATCTCTAAGGGAATTATACTATAGATCTAGGTGGGGGGAGAGAGCAAACAAAAATCAACACAGCAAAGAAATAAAACAAAACAAAAAAACCCCAAGAAGCAAGTATGACATAAAACTGGCAACAAGTTCTTTGGTTTCAGCATGAGCCCCAAGAACGCATTAAAGTTAGTTCTGAGATGTTTAAGGAAACAACAAATAAGAAGCTCACTCTTCTTGCCCTAGTTACACCATCAGTGTAACTTCTCATTTTAATTTTCATCATTTCTTGACTTTACATTCTCAGTTTAACTCAAACAAATCATAAATTATCAAGTTATTAGAATGGTTTGGGTCACATTTTTACCCTAGTATCATACTTCCTAAGAAATTACACTCAGTATCTTGTGCAGGCCAACTGAAACACATGCCATATGTTGGCACCCTGTGTATAAGCATGAAACAATTTCTGAAGTCCCTCGGCAGGACCAGGATCTATACAAACACAATAAATTATAATGAAGGTAAAGCACATTAACAGCTGCACTACCTCCAACTCTTAGCCAAACAGTATAGTATGCTTACATGCAAACATAGTTTTTATTACAGAGACAAATCAGAGGAAAATTCAAACTCTTAGCTTGGTTACTGTTAACTTGGTAACTCACATAGAATTAAAATCAAATCAAAAATAACAAATAAAAGATTATCATTTTTAAAATAATACAATTAGCCTTTATTGGGTACAATCAATTCATTGTTTTATTGAAGTAGTAAGTTGGAGGGGTTTTTACCTCAGTGTTCTTGAAAATATTTTAATTCCACAGGATAGGTTAAAATTTTCTCAGAACTCATAATGGCAACAGATGCTGTACAAATTGGTTCAAGATAGTCCTCACATGTGCCCATCAGGAAGCTATTTTTCACATAAAATCTAAAGTGGAAAGCTATTGTCTGGCAGCCCCCAGAAATTTACTTGTATTTGAGAGGCTAGCAAAAGCTCTTCAAATTGGCTAAAGAGAGCTTTCTGTGCTGGGTACTGCTATGTAGCTTGCTTAAAAAATATTTGAAGGATTACATAAAATAGATAAACAGTCAGAATACCACACAAAAGGTTACCTCAAAATAAAACGTTTCGTTAAACTGCGGATTGCTTGTTTTCTTCTTTACTTTGGTCTTCTTTTGGTCATTCCTGTTCCAATGTGGTAAAATTTTTTACCATAGACAACTTAAACACACAATTATAAAAACATTCTATTGTCAAGAAAATCCATGCATTAAAGTTAAAACATTTTTTTGTCATTTTAGAGATAACTTTGATCAATGAAGAAAATCTTAAAATGAGTTAATCTTCACAAGATAGTTTGAAAAGTTAAAATTTCAAGTGCTGTATGTAGTTAATTGTGCAGCTGCCCTTCACAAGGTTTCTATTTCATTTCTCAGATGAGTATAACTTACACATATCTAGTAAAATATATCAACAATTTCTAAAGCATTTCAAACTTCAGCCTGCAGACAATTTCTTTAACACTGCTTGCAGGCTATTAACACAGATCCCCTTGTCTCATTCAACTGCCAATTTCTGTTTTCCCACCCACCCTCTTTTGTTGGGGAAACACCCACTACCTCTTTACAGAGGGAGGCTTACACCAAGCCACTGAATGTTTTCTTTGGGAGCAATCACTGCTAATGCTAAATAGTACAGGGTTAAACAAAACAATTGCTCCCACCTCCCTTGTGAGACATGTGTGTATGTGTGTATACATATATACACACACACACTTTTTCTTATACAGGTTTTATGAAAGAATACAGTAGAAAACTATGATAGTGTAAAATACTTTCTAGAAGAAACAAATATAAAATGAGGAAAACAGAGGAAGGAAAAGAAAAATCAACCTAAACATCAACTGTTTTCAGGTGCTGGCCATATAAATATTCCAGCAATGATAAATGAATCACACATGCATGGGATGGGAAAATCCTGACCAGGCACTTCTGTCAGATTTGTGTATATATTCCCCTACCAACAGGGTAAATATTTTGTGGGATGAACATTCACTCAGTCCCATCTGTATCACAGAACCAAAACAGGAAATACATGGAAATTTACCTTCTCTGGCAATCAGCACCATGCCTCCTAGGTATAATGGTTAAATCTCCCCAGTTCTCCTAAGAAAACCCCAGCCAACCAAAACAAACAAACAAACAAACAAAAAAACCACCCCTGTGATCATGTACTACCGAGGATATAAAAAAATGTCTCATTTACTTATAGATTACTAGGGAACAATCCCTCTGAAGTGTTTAAAACACACAAGTTTGCTAGAAGATGTGACAGTACTATCTTAAGTACCAGAGAAAATAACTGAATTTAGGCTTGATGTTGCAAGAAAAAAACAACTGAAACCTAGCTTACTTAGGTGTTATTGAACATGGAGTTGCAGGTAGTAAATGTGTGGGATATGGGATTTTTCTTAATTGGAAAACCTCAGTTTTTCAGGATTACCGATCCAAAGGAACATTTAGACTGTGGGGAGTTTGAATGTAGAATCCTGAAGGTGCCGGTACAGGTAGGTCTCAGCAGAATCCCTACTACTGCTTCCTCCCAGTTGCTAAACATTTGCTGCAAAGAAACTCACCCATCAAGAAAAACATGCAATGGATGAAGGTGACTGAGCAACTGACTCTATCATCCCATACAGAACTTTGACAAAAATTAACAGGAAGCACAGTGTAGATATCAAGAATCCAGGGCAAAAACTGAGTAGAAAGAACTGAGTGACAAATGGTTCTTGACTAGTGCAGGCCATTCAGACAAACTAAACGTCTTTACAATCTTGAGAGTATGCCAGGGAAGGAGAGAATACAATAACAAAGGAAAATGTAATGTATGTAGAAAGCATTTTAAGATTTTTCTGTAAAGTTTTTGCTTAAAATCTATGACTTTCTTTTCCAGTTTAAGATCATAGCATTTTAGATTTATTACTTTTATTCTAAAATGTTACCTGGAAGGCCCCACAAGAGAGACTGTTGCATAAGGGTCACAATTCTGTCCATTTATAAGAGGCAACCCATGGCACTCCTTTATACTAAAAGGAAAAGGAAATCAGTACATCAGTGAAGTAATGGCTTTGGCTTAGGAAAGCAAAACCCCTTCTAAAATGAAGATCTTTTCAAGTCCTGCTGTACTACACAGTTATATACACTGATCCAGCTTAATGTATGTACAGGAAGTAGACCAAAACTACAGATCTCTGGATGTTAATATAAGCTCATACTCAAATGTATCAGACTTAGGTGGCTCTGTGAAAACTAAATTCTTATAATTGCTTAACAAAAGACATTCTAGTATCATACATGCATGGCAAAATCCTAAGTAAAATGAATTGCTATGCTAGGGGAAACTGCAGACTTATAAATTTGATTTCTCAAGGCACACAGAAAGCTACTGGAACTTGTATTCAAGTATTTTGTTTTGGATAAACTCCATTTTGAGTTGAATAAGCTGAGAAATGCAAAGTCATATCCTGAATGTATATTTAAAATCAAACATCCAAATCTATTAGTTCATAGTCCTAGCACATCTAGGTTCCATCCATACTGTTCAGTCACAAGGAGAAAATCAGTTTACCTTTGAAATAGTGTTTAAAGTTTATTTTGAAACTCTTTCACAACAGTGCATTATCAGGGTTAACCAGCCCTTTTTACAAATACTGTTTTCTTCTGTAATTCATACAGTAGGTTGTAAGCTGGTGTTTAACAGATACATGGGATGGTTAGAAAGTAATGCTCACAGAGGCACAGACACATTTTCTACACCTTTTTTGGAAGCTTGCAATCATTTTGAATCACCACAACAGCAACACAGAGCTGGGTCAGCAAGCTGACAAACCTTCAGATTCTGCCCACATCTGAGTATTAACTAAAACCCACTGGAACAACAAAAAGCATTTTGTAAATTTACATAGCACAAAACAAACATTCTACTAAAATGATGCTCTAATGCAGCCATGCATACTGTGGTGGTTATCAAGTCCAGAAATATTCAGCAGATTATAAAATTTCATAAACAAAACAAGATCTAAATATTATATTCCTGTTCTCTCTTTTAAAACTTACCCATTTTTAATAATTTATTGCAGGAATTGAACCAAATTAATGCAAGTAAGGTTTGGTTGTCATAATTAGCCAGCCTGACTACCATGTAACTTAAGGAGAGAATGGAGTTTTCTGATCTAAGTTTTGATAAGTAATTAAGTGTTCTAATACTATCACATATGGAATATGAAGTTGTGCAGATCAAGTTAAAGCAGCAACACAGCAAGTTAAAGCAGCAACACAGCAGCAACAGTAGCTCCACACTGCTGCTAAGTAAATGCTTTCTATAATGTAGAAAACTAGCATTAAAAGAATAACAAGACCTGCAAACTCTAACACAAGAGGGGAAACAAGAGACATTAACAGTCCTGTGCTGCCTCAGAACTCCACCCTCTTTGGAGTATGCGCGATTATAAACCAGATGGTATTTCCCCCCAAAAAAGTCCCTTTGTCTTAGCCAGTTCAGGGAACATTTTGTGCTGAACCACTGCACAATCATTTGTTATTTTTCTTCCAGTTTTCAAGCACGTGGCCTTCAGCATTTCAATAATTTTTGAATCACAATGAATCCTACAGTGATTTCAAACCCACCATTTAAACGGGTTCTTGAAATGCCCAGTTTCATCAGCATTAATCGATTCCTCCAACACACACATGACATAGAAGAGTGGCGACAAAATTAAACTCTCTCAACTTTTCCATCCTTTGGGGTACCCGATTTGAGGCATTTTGCGTCACGAAACATACTATCTCTGCAGCTCCCAGAGCTTTTGCGTTTCAGGTGTCAATGCTAGGATTCCTTTAAGTCAGCCTCAAACTGAATTTCCTAGCAGATGGATCAAGTCAAACTTATCTCCACAGAATTCAGCTATTTTAAAAAGAACAACACAATTTGTCTTCCTACAGACCCACATTCACCAAGCTCCTGGATTTCTCTCTAGCAAGCAGATTTAAGTCCAGAAAAGAAGTTGCTTTCTGTAGATGCAGGAAGTTTCTTATTCCTTCCCTCATCACTGTATGAATGACCTGCATACTTGACATAATGATCCTGTGGGAAAACGTTTATTATCATATCAACAAAAACTGATCACATTGCCCTACTTTTGGTTACAGAAACAGTTTGTCCCAGCCTCCCCTGTCTTCTTACAGCTCAACTGCAACATACACCAAACAAACAAATACTTGTGATTTTCTGCAAGCTGAAAAACATTTTACTTACAACTACACAGCCTTGCAGCAGAATTAGAATCTCCAGATTCATCATACAGACCTGTCACTTAATGCTGATTTCACACTCCAGTCAGTTGCCCTGTGTAGGCAGCTCTAGCATTCCCTTTTCATCTCCTGCTCAAGCCCTACATCGGCTGCCAGCAAGTAAGGGATACCTATCTTAGCCTACTTTCTCCAAAATCTCAAAACACAAACAATACTCCAGTTCCCCTGGCCATCAACTCCAAATATTCCCAAATCTTTCCTTTTCAGACCCATCAGGCTCAAGAATTTGTTCCAAATTTCTCTCACCTCCTCCCCCCCTTCCACCTCTCAATCTAAGCTAGCCAGTCATCCCTTAACTCTCCAGTTACTGTCTGGAGACACATTACCTGACAGCACAGCTAAGTCAACTGAACTGCACCAAAATGGTGGATTTCTCCTCCTTCTCTTACAACTCCTGCCTTGTATATAACACCTATAGTGATTCTGCTTATTAACATTATGGAAAGCTATTTAGGTTTTGAGGCAGTTTTCAGTCAGTTTTGCAACCTGAATTAAGCTAGTTGCACACAAGATCTCAAAAGCTCCAAAGGCTGTGCAAAGCAAGTAGCCATTAAAGGTAGGACACCATTAAATCAACTCAGCACTCTCAAACTGAATTGCTACTCCCTAGGGGCTCAATACACAAGACTGAATTACTGCAGATAGTTTAATGCTACTGAACAAGCAGCCTCCAGCAAGCATGTTTAAAATTTTAAGATGTATGAAGTGGCTCAATTAGAGTAGACTTAACGGAAGTGGGAAAGTGCCACCTCAACAAGCTACCAGCTAGCAAATCTTGGGGAATGCTGCCTTTGCCTGAAGAATCAGGCAAAATGCTAGAACTGCAATCTTCTGCAACAGCAAAAGGAAACACAGACACAAAAATCCACCAAAAACAAAAAAAAAACCCCCAAAACACTTTGATCTATCAAAAAAAAAAAAAACCAACCCAACAAAAAACCAACCAACACTAAATATACATTCCTATTCTGACAACCATAATCAATATATTTCTACCATATGGTAAATGTTTCAGCTTTGACAAATGGTTTCACATATCTAGGCTGGCACAAGCAATTTTCATTCAAAAAGTATAAATGCATAGAGTTTGAAGAAGCAGACAGGAACTTAAAAGCTTTCTGTATTTACACTACTACATCTTTATGTAAAGTGTAAACAACAGCTAGGAGCAGGACTTCTGTTTCTCAATCTACTGATCAGTTACCATGCAGTGTAAGGGACCCTTCAGTTTACATTAATTCTTGCTTCACAACTCAGTAGCTTGTTCTGCAAGAGGAGTTTCATACAGGAAATATGAGCCTTGCAGATACAACTGGCATATATTCAGCTTGCAAGATGGAAGTAAGTCCTTAAACTGACAAAGCCTGCAATAAACTGCCTGGATGACTGAGGGACTTGACCTCTACCACTCAAATCAACTGAAGTCCTCAAGCACAGAATCTAAGGAACTGTGGCCATTAGGATTTCTCACTTTAGGTGAGCAGAGGAAGTATAAACAGAACAGTAACAAACTGACAGGTCAATTTAAGATACTACAGTATATAATTAATTTAGAAAAGTAAGTAAAAAAAACCCCAAAAGAGACCAGATCTAGCTGCAGTAAGCCATTTCTGGCTTTCAAGTATTCCCAGTGTAAATACATAAAACTCTTTCTTTAAGATCTGAAGTTGGGTTAAACACTGAGCAGGCAAGTAGTACCATCTAATAGCCTAATTTGGCAATAAACTGTTCAAGTATCATCTGTTTCAGCAGCAGCAAATATGCAAACAATAGTCATGCAAACTTGTTTTTACCGATTCCCACAAAGAAGACCTGTAAGCATCTATTTTTGAAATGTGCTACTATACATGCTGCTGTGGTTTTGAACAAAAGAGCCCACACTGACTCAGCAGTTAATCTCTTGCATTATCTCTTTCCCCTCTTCATTCACACATTAGAAAGGGAAACAACTAGCTCCAGAGACAAGACAACATTATAATTCAGAAACAGTATGTGAGTGCATCTGCAGGAAATTTAACAGCAGGTTTCCAATTAATAAAAATTATGTGTAAAAACAGGGTTTAACCCACTGTAAGTAGACTCTAAGACTGCACCTCACCAAAGATTAACTTTATGCTTGCATTCAAAAAAAAGTGTGTCAGCCTTAAAGCTGACTTTCTCCATGGAAAAATGTTCTTCAGTATCATGTTTTTAGAACTCTCACACAACCTGAAAGGCCCAGCTGGCTTCACAGAGTCCAAACTTCAGGTCACTTAATCTTGTGTTGTGAAAGTTACAGCTACTGTATTTCATCTCTGTGGAACTTCAGACCTCTCAGGGAATACATATTGTGGAAATCCATTAGAAACTTACTTATGCATAGAAGCCAGCACAGGTCTTTAGAAATTTCTTATCCTACATAAAACTTAACTGGTGAAGGTTTAAAAGTCTCCCTGCCTCAATCCATTGAGACATTATTAATTTGGACATGAAGTAAAACATGGCTCTGAACGGGAAGTATCATAGCCCATGTGAAGAACTTTTTTCCCTACATTATTTTTTTCTTTGAACAATACTTTTTCAGTTTTGGATAGACTGAAAAGAGGCAGGGACAGAAATATACATCCATGTCTACTCTTTGTCTTTCTTTACTCAGTCACAGCTCTGCAACTTCCTGTCTTTCAGCTTTGTTAAAGGGGTTACTGGTACAATCAATTCTCAGGGACTGGTGACCAACAACACAGCAGTGAATGCATCATTTACTAATTATCCTTAGAAATCTACAAAATAAGCAGACTCCTAAAAGCGCTTAAATTTTCTACTAAAGAACCTCACTAGTATATTCTGTAAATTCCTCATTTTTTAAGATCAAAACGTCTTAAAAATCCTCTCACATCCATTTCTACAATAGTATAGCAGTGAGAGATTTCTTATTTCTCACACTCACATGTACATCCAAAACTGTATTTATGTACAATATATTACTTATACAGTGAATCATTTTGAGGCTTATCAGCATGTGTGATAAATACTACTAAACACTTTTAATCTGAAGAACTTTCATAACCTCAGATGAAGACAACGGTACTGATGTAATACTGCAGCGTTTAACGCACAATCCTCTCCCACGTGGCAGTGAGTGGGTGAGCATAGAAATCACAAGAGAACCCTGGCTTCCTTCTGATCATTTATCTCCATCATGAGAACAGATCCTTCAGGGCGGGCACAGTGAGCAACCCGCTTCCTACTCAAAACTGCTATCTGCAACAGTAACTTTCTAAAGCAACTTTTCTTCACCATGTGAAAAACCCAAACATGATTTAAAAATAAGTTAGAAAAAAAAAGTTAACTTGGACTAGAGTGCATGACTATATAAATAAAACAATAAAAAAAAAACCCTAACATATCTATCAGAAAGTTAAGTTGAAAATAAATCACAAAATCACAAAGCTCCAGTCACCTTTTGGTGGCACGAGAGAAAAGCTCTTCTCATTCTGTCAGATACAAAAATAAGAGCAGCAGGACTCCCAGTGAACCAAGTTGCCACCTACTATACAACTGGAAACACTTTCAGAACCATCTTTAAGTTACAAATATACACTGGCTTCAAGCACATTTCCACATCTTAACTGAATTATCCGTCTACAACAGACACTAAAGCACTACCAGTTTCACTGGCTTAGTTCTATCACAAAACTGACTTCCCTTTTCATACAAAGCAACAGAAAAGCAGAAAGATTATTTTGCTAGGTTTTGATCCAACTAAGCTGCTCATCTTGGTTTAGATAGCTGACTAAAACAGAAAAAATATACAACCCATTCTTTTATATTAATTCTCAGAGAAGATTAAAAAAAAACAAGAAATCCTCACTTTCTGAATAAATACGAGTTAATGAACACTGCTGGAAAGCAAAATTCAAGAATTTTAGTTCCTTTAGTGTTCTTAATCTTAATTTTCCCTTAAGCCATTATAACCCCCTTGTCCATACACTTCACAGGACCTATCCCATAACCTCTTTCGATACAAGTGTAGAAACATCTTTGTGTCCTTCTGAAACACTACATATAAAAAACTGCAGTAAGACTGGCTCGTTCTCCTGAACCTTACTCATGCTGAGAACGTAAAGAAGAGTCACAAGAGAATGCTGTCAATCTCACTGAGTCTCGGCATGTCATTGGTTTCCACTGGTCTCTTCAATGACAGCAGAGATTCCCAGAAGCAAGTGACTTAGCAGACTTTTTCAAGAATAAAGGATACAATTAGTCTCTAGAGAGGCTGGTATCCTTTAGTATTCCCTTATCAGAGAAGCATTTAATGAGAATGTCAAAACATTTTTGTATAGCTGTATTTGCATTACCTTCTTACCAGTTTCTGGCCTCGAATACATTGTTTGATCATAGAATAGTTAGGGTTGGAAAGGACCTTAAGATCATCTAGTTCCAACCCCCCTGCCATAAGCAGGGACACCTCACACTAAACCATGCCACCCAAGGCTTTGTCCAACCTGGAACCCTGCCANGTTCCAACCCCCCTGCCATAAGCAGGGACACCTCACACTAAACCATGCCACCCAAGGCTTTGTCCAACCTGGCCTTGAACCCTGCCAGGGATGGAGCACTCACAACCTCCCTGGGCAACCCATTCCAGCATCTCAACACCCTAACAGGAAAGAATTTCTTCCTTATATCCAATCCAAACCTCTTCTGTTTAAGTTTGAACCTGTTACCCCTTGTCCTTTCACTACAGTCCCTAATGAAGAGCCCCTCCACAGCATCCCTATAGGCCCCCTTCAGATACTGGAAGGCTGCTATGAGGTCTCCACTCAGCCTTCTCTTCCCCAGGCTGAACAGCCCCAACTTTCCCAGCCTGTCTTCGTATGGGAGATGTTCCAGTCCCCTGATCATCTTTGTGGCCCTCCTCTGGACTTGTTCCAACAGCTCCATGTCTTTTTTATGTTGAGGACATGAGAACTGCACACAATACTCCAAGTGAGGTCTCATGAGAGCAGAGTAGAAGGGCAGGATCACCTCCTTTGACCTGCTGGTCATGCTCCTTTGGATGCAGCCCAGGATACAGTTGGCTTCCTGGGCTGCAAGCACACACTGTCGGTTCATGTTCATGTTCTCATCGACCAACACCCCCAAGTCCTTCTCCTCAGGGCTGCTCTGAATCTCCTCTTTGCCCAACCTGTAGCTGTGCCTGGGATTGCTCCGACCCAGGTGTAGGACCTTGCACTTGTCATGGTTAAACTTCATGAGGTTGGCATCAGCCCATCTCATAAGCATGTCAAGGTCCATAATGAATTAAAAGAATGACCAGTACATGTGTAATTCTGGTCTTCTGTGACTAACATCTATAACATGTATATTCAGATTCCCAAAGCCATCACAAAGGATCATTACCAAACACAGCTCTAAGAATAATAATACAAGAGAGCAGACTGGTTAGTAGATTCCGATATGTGTCATTCCAAGCTTTTTCTTTAATATTGGTGAAATTTGTCTTTTTTGAAAACACACACAAAAAAAAGAAACACTGTTTCTATGAGGATCTTTGACATGGTGTAATGCCTTTACACTTTGGATTCAAAATTAAGTTTGGTAGTGCAAACTCCCCAGCTTGCTGCTAAGAAACTTTACTGAAATGTGGCAACCTTACACTTCTTTAGAACAGCAACTCCTATACTTTCTTTTTCAATAAACATTCTTTATTATGGTTAACCATGAGAAAACAATCCTGAAGCAAAACTAAAACTGGATTTTAACATATCAATCCAAAACATTACTTTGAAATGTTTCACATTGTTCCAAACATCACCATCACCGGCTTAATTCTGTCAGCAAGCATGGTACTGGAAGTTCTGGCTGCCAGCTGCAGTGGGTATTCATAGCTTTCACAGCAGACCAAATTCAACTGGAATTACAAGACACTCAACTAATGACAACAGATAGTCACATTGAGTTCTAATTAAAGCAAGTGCTTTGGGAGGAAGCACTTCTGCATGAGTTTCATAAGCATATAGCCATTCCCTCAGCAAGGTAGGCTTCAAGGAAAGTCATAAGAAGAAAAATTATATTAGTACTAGGAGACAAATTACACAATGTTCTAATAAACAACTAAATATTCAAGGATTAATGTATTTCCTTACTGTACTACTAGCTGCTGGCACACAGATCCATTATCTGTTATCAGTTCATTCAGTTTTAATTCAAGGTGAACTTTTCCCTGAAAAACAAAGAAAAGAAAAAGATACACAAGTAGTTTTAAAAGCCTTTATTTTAAAAGTCGTAATTAGAGCAATAATATAGTTAACAGTTAAAAGCTATTTAAGGTAGTTCCAATATAACCATTTCAAGCAAATATCTATTCTAAAGCACATATCCTGCAATAAGAGTCAGATGAATGCATTTGAACTTTGAGAGAGAATGATTAAGGAGAAGCATTATCCTCAGCTACAGACAGCACATGAGTTGGACAAGCCTCCATGGATTTTACGCACACACACACAAAAAATGTTTCTTCCAACATGAGAAAGCACCAACAGCAAAAATCCCTCTTACTTTTTGTTCCAAGCATGGGATGAACACTTGACCAAATAGTGAGAGAATTTATGAGCATTTCAGGAGAAAGGTCTAATATGACCTTGGGCTCTGAAGGCAGTTGGATTTATTCAGAAAAGCATAATAGTATGCAGTAGCCATAACAACCAACATTTAATATCAAGTGGTGAAATCCTATCCTTTGCACCAGACTGAAGATCATATAGAAATTTACTATGCATCTCATTGCAGCTTTCAAGTACCTCAAAAAGTCTGTTTCATAGAACAGAAAACACATAGGAAAGGAAAAGGTGGCAGTAATTGCTAAACCGGGCTTCCTCTTTCTCTTTTTCTGATATAGGAAGATGTAGTAACAAAAAGCACCCATAAATGATGGCACAGCATGCACCGGCTTCAGAACTCAGCAAGGGCCAACCTGTTGTACCCTCTCAATAAAACAATTTACAAATTCCAAACCATGATACGGAATTTTCTTGAAACTACCAAAACTACGTACTGTACCCTTACAACAAACATCTACTGCCTGAGCAATACTGCTGCTCCTTTCAGTGCCTGGCAATTTGTGCTAGCTTTCACAATTAAGGTAACCAGACACTGACAAAGTCTTTCCTCTAAACCATGTTCTCTTTCGTATTCTTGTAATCTGTCCATTTTTGGGGGAACATCAGATGACACTGCACTGACCCCTATTGTGATTCTTAGGGAAGGGACCTGGAAGGTAATTTTTGAATGTGGCAAAGGAAGCAAGCTACAATCTGAACTGCAGTTTTGCTGTACAGCTCTAAAATGGAAGTAAAACCCTTAGCTGACCTTGCACACATTTCTGTAGCACCTACATTTTGACATAAAACTGCAATGTTTTTATTGTAAATCCCCTGGGGCAAGGGCTGTGTTTCTTTCTCTGTACGTCACATGGGAGGAGAAATCAAGTTTCTTTTATAAGGAAGTTTTAAACATAACTATTTTGGGATGCCTGCCAAGTGTTTTGCAAACTGTTACTACATGGATTGAAACACAGGTACATTAAGAAAGTATTTGTCAAACAGAGAAACTCAATTACAAAAATAGATTTACAGGATAAAAACAGGATACTGAGAAGCATGCCAACAGCCTTACAAGGCAAAGTTCTTGAATGACAAATGAAAAGACATTAGTAATATTTACTGTAATAGCTGACTTTACTTTTAGTAGGCAGACCTCATGAATGGCCTAAACATTCAACCTTTTGCTTTAAAAAAACCCAAACCAAACTAAACATATTGGGTGTTCTACTGATCAGTAGGAGTAAAACAGCTATTTTACTGCTCCTGAAAAATATTTGTAGATGTAGTTTGATCAAAAATCAGCACCATGCTGACTACAGTAACACGGCTCTAAGTAAGTATTTGCTCAGTTTATATGTGGAATGGACTTTCTAGAATACTCAGTGAGATTCTCAATAATACTGTATTCTGTTTTCTTCCTCAAATTAAAAAGAATTGCTGCAACTTCTAGAGCCACCTCACTTTTATGGATTATTGGAACAATCCTGTCAGAAGAACTTGAGCCACAGACCAAATTAAAACTCCCAAGTGCAAGTTATTTGATACTGAACGCAGAAAGTATTTCAAAATAAAATGAGCACAGCACAAGTACCTCCATTTTTGGTGACCTTAACCATTTTAAGTCATATAATCTGTCATTATTTCAGTTAACATCAAACTGACTAACAACTGCCAAAAGATTCAGTAGTTTCCTAAATTATTCACCTGTCTCAAGTAAATAGCTCCTCTTGAAAAGATTTTAGGCATCAAAATACTGTTACGACATTTCCTCAACAGTTGCTTCAAGTCTTCTGCCAGTTTTTAGTATCATAAGGAACAATACAGCCAGTTTAGAAGTGTAGAGTATGCATCATTCTCTAATCAAGCTGAAAAACACAACTGTCTCAAAAGAATTACACAAATGCTAACCTCTATCTGCTTCAGCTCATAAGAAACTTTTGTCATTACATGCACTTCTCTAATTTTTTAAAATATAAATGTGCGATTTAATAGTTACCTGAACTTCTGAATTAGAATCAATAGGTTGAAGCATAAACCAGTTCTCTTTTCCTGTGTATTTGCATAAATCTTCTTTTTTGATTGACACTTTTCCTACAGGAGGGGAGCAGACACAGATAAGTATAAACATCACATTCACCTGAATAGGACAAATATTTAAATGGATTTGAAGTCTGACTTTTTGTAAAACTCTTTTAAACTTTTTTCAGCTAATAATGCTGCATGAAAAGCTTAAGGAAGCAAGGAACATGAAGCATAAGTAAAGCTTAGAAATACTTTATATAAAGCCCCATTAAGGTAATTACCATGTGTTATCTTGGACATCACTAATAACAAGATTAGGTAAAATAAAGAGCATGCTTGTAGCTGGAAATAATACAATGAAGATGTGAGAGAACAGTAATCGCGCTGAAGAATGTTTAAATAGAAAACTGGAAGTAGATGCCTTTTACGCTTCTGATTGCTCTTTGGAAAGCTATCATTATACTAAATTATCTGGCATCCTGGTGCAAATTATTTCCTTCCTCAATTCAACGTAATATGAAGACTACTTCCACAGCAGGCTGTTAGACCTTAACAGCAACAATATCCACACAGCAACTGCAACAAACCCATTATGCTGGGGTGGGGGGGGAAGAGGGGAAATCTACCTCCTGTAATTTTTCACCTAAGCTACATAAGTTGCTGCAAAATGCTTTGTAAGTCAGGCTGCACTGAGAATAAAAGTAAAATCTATAAATCGAATTTCTCCACAATTGCAAGTACTGTGGAATTATTCCATAATTTACTCTAAATTCCTACAGGTAGTGACAATCATACAAATATTCCACTGAAACAGAAGCAAAAAAAAAATATATTTAAAAAAATGTATTGAAGATATAATTTTAAGAATATAAAAAGTCCAATTAGCCTAAAAAATAAATGCATTTCAGTACAATAGTATAAAGCAAGGAAACAAAAAAATCCTGCTTTTCAAACTTTAAAGGAACATTAAGTTTAAGAGCACTATAAACTGCTTTGAAAAATGCATCACTTCAATAATTGTATCCTTAATACTACAGATAAGGATACTGAAAATAAGAAAATGTTATAAAATATGTAGGCAGTACTCCAGAACTTACCTATACGCAGGTCTTTTTGTAAAACACTTTTATCATAAATGTAGAAGGACAACCACTGGAATGTTCTTGGAATCTCAAAGTAAAACTCTTCCCCAAAATACGGGCTGAAAAGAAAGACTGAAAGTTAAAATAGAAAAACACTTCATGAAATTTACACAGAAGACGAACATTAAAACGCTGCATTTTTACCGCAATCCCAGACCCTGGCCTTCAGTAGTATACTTACCTATTATCATAGCCATCCACAACCATTTCATTACAAAAACATAAAATGACACCACAAGTTAAAACTTCCTGAGAATGCCTTACATATATTCAAAGCAGAAGAAAAAAAATGTAAAAAAAAAAAAAAAA
>NDXB01006826.1:103862-143364 GCA_002631895.1 Agapornis roseicollis | reverse complement strand
ACAACCAGAAAAAAAAAAAAAAAAAAAAAAAAAAAAAAAAAAAAAAAAAAAAAAAAAAAAAAAAAAAAAAAAAAAAAAAAAAAAAAACCAAAAAACAAACCAAAAACCAGAGCACATACAAAGAAAGTGCCATTTCCTCTGAAATTTCAGTTCTAGTTTTCTGTCTTGAAATTTTTCTATTTGGTTCTCTACCACCCCAAATGAATTCCTGAGACCCTCACAAGTTTTAGGTTTCCTTCTCATTCAGTACATGATAAAATTACTTTGAAACATGATTTATTAATTACTTCACTAACTGACGTTTGCTTAGCTCTAACTTCTGTGTCAAATTTGATGCACAAAGATTCAGACCTGTAAAAAGAAGCATTAGGAACTATAAAACAGAAAAGTGGAAAAAATAAATATTAATCTCCATCTGCATAGCCCTTTATATAAAAAAAGACTCTGGATCTTTTTAGACCCCAAAATACATCTATGTTAGACATATTTCATACAATGGGTTAGCATCTTCGCTCAAGGAATTTATGCTGCATTTGAAACAAAACCACTGTTATTTCTGTGACTGCAAGCTGTGAATTCTGAAAATCAAGTGCATTCAGAGAAACACACCAAAACTGTTATTTTGGAACTACTGGGTTCTTAAAGACTTAAACTACTTTCAATGACAATGCGTTAACATCATCAGGAAAAGGTATTCAGCTTCACAAAACTAATTTTAACCTCCACTTTCTTTCTACAGAAAACTGCTGTGATGACAGTTCTACTAAACCCAGACACAGATTTGGGGTTTGGGTTGTTTTCTTTTGTTTCCCAGTGAATTCCCTTTCTGACACTGTATTGTTATAATACTTTGTTAAACTAATACAAACATGCTTATGTTTGGAACAATCAGTTCATATTATTGCCTACCTAAACGGGTATCAGGACAAATAAGATATCATCCCTAATCTCTTCCCTCCAAACAGTTACAAAAAAAGCACCAGATGCTTAAGGACCAATGGTAGTAAGTTAAAAAAAGTGAGGAGCTTTAAAAGTGGAAAAGGACAAAAGTCAAAAATCTGGTATTTCAAATTTCTGGAACTGATATTGAGAAACAGGAAGTTTAACTGCAGGATTCTGTTATGAGGAATTTCACAAGTGAAATTGTTCCTTTGCCTTTGATCAAACACAGACCTTTTACCTTAGGTTTCAAAGCAGACAAATCAACTTTTCACTACACTACAAAATAATTCAAGAGTTCTCAGATGAAAAATTTGATTGTGCTTCTTCAGCTCCCTGCTTTTATTATTATTATTATTATTATTGTTTCAAAGCTGACAAATTCAGCTTTGATTTTGAGAGCTGGGTTCTTGCCAGCATCAGCACTAAAGGTATAAATTCATGAGCACTACCTTTAGCAGCAGTGCAGCCCTAAGCAGCCTCAATTTTCTTATTACTTTTGCCACTCATTTTAATTGTACTGACACAACAACTTGGACCAAAAAAGATGAAACAAAGGTTTATTTTAAATTTAGGTCAATTTTGTGATATGGTTCCTCCAATAGCTACACTATTTGTTGCACCAGTATAAAGAGATGCTACAGCAAAAGGAGTGAACTGTGGGTGAACTGGCGCTGGTATCAAGGAGGCACTGCTACTAATTCAGCCTGTCAGACATCCTAAGAAGAACATTACACTACAATGCACATCAGCAATTGTGTTTTGCTCAGTGCTAAGTCCCTATTCTTGCTGTATCCATATAACTCTGTTCATCCTATTATAATTAGGTATTTAGTCTGGATCAGAGACTACTAGCAGAGACTTTCAAAAACCTATTTAGCAGCTAGATCCTACTGCTAAAGTGAACTAATTTCACCACTATATTCCATCCCCCCCAAAAGAGTGACTGGCCACTAGCAATGATTTTAACCTCAACATCACATGAAGTCTCAGATTTGGCAACAAGGAGCAGGTCAGGAGCACAAATATAACCAAAATCTAATGCATTGCTTTATTCACATTGACACATTTTTCCTTATCTAGATTAACACCACTGCCTTTATGAATCAGTTGTTGATTATTCTTTAGCAAATACCAGGCACAGAGAGAAAATTTAAGGTTAAGAATATAAACAATTTATTAAAAATTTTTAAGGTGGATACGGAACTGGATGAAGGGGTACAATATCTTATACCAACAAGGAATAATTAAAATGGAGAACTTACTCAACCTGTTCCTCAGGGATTCAGTCAGTTTAGTACTTTCATTTGTGACTTTGATGCAAGAACTTTAAAGACTGTGACGGATACAAAACTAGAAGATAGTGCTAATTCAAAGGAAAACCAGACTGTCATTCAGGAAGAACTGGATTACAGTAATACAGGAGATTAAATTTAAATGTGTGACATACTTTTTGTTCTTCCTTTCCTTGTTACACTGGCACTTCTATGACAGAAACTGAACAATGCCCTTAGATCTGTCATTTGATAAATGCAACAGTTACATCAACAAAAGAAGTCTGCTATGACCTTGCTTTCACACAAAGTTCTGTTTCACAAAAAAAAGAATAAAGAAAAAGAAACTGAATTTAGTTTTAATAATAATAATAATAATAAAAAAAATGGAACACACACACCACAACCCCTCCCCAGTTCCTCATATCTGACCATGGAAATTTCAGGAGCCTCACAGTTGTTCCTTAAATTTTCCAAGGGTAAAAATAAAATTTTTTTCTTCAGAACCCACAGAAATCCTACACTGCGTCAGGAAATATTTCTTGAGTCATTAGTCAAAATATTCTTCTTTCACTTCAGTATTAATTCATGTTTTTCTAACTTTGAAAAGTCATTTGCTTTGCATCTGCACTGAAACAATAGTCCCAGTGCTGGTGGAAGCCAAATCCTACTTGAACATTTTAAAAATACACTTCTTCATTAGTTTTAAGTCACTGCAGTCAAACACCATTTTAATTCTAGTGGTAATTACTTCCACAGATGTTTAACTAATGGATATTCACAGGATACAATTTAGATTACAGCTAATATAAATTTGCAACCCAGAATGCAGTGACAAAAACAGACTGTAAATTATGTGTGTAAGAAAATGCAAGCAAATAATATAAGACAAAACAATGAAATTCAAAGTTGTATTTATGACTAAAATTATACTGTACTGTATCTTGCTGAAAAGCAATTTATCAAGTTCCCAAACTAGTAAGAGATTATAGCTTTCATCTTCCCTTCTAGTACCTGTAGGTTAGGACAGTATTCCAGTTGAACACATTAATAAGCAACAAGATGGTATAATTAAGTTTCTGGAACAAGTGCCAGCCTTCATAACTGCATACACACACACTAGTAATCAAATGTAAGCACCCAATCTGGTTGCTGCTAATAGAGGATGACTTGTTCTATTACTTTTCATTTCATCAGTTTGTATGGAACCCTACGGATGCTGTGAATCTGACTTAGTGGAGACATAATTCAGAGGATGGAGCTCCCTATGCAGTGAGTGAAGACAGCAAGGCACCTACAGGCAAGGAGTCATCCAGAACACTGACTTCTGACTCCTAATAAAATGTTTGCAACTCTAGAAATATTAATTTCATACCACCTGAAAAATTTTCAATTTGAAGCTGATGTATGTGTGTCACTTGAGACATCCCCCCCAAACTGTTGGGATTTTATAGTGAAATTTTCCTTCCTCTGTAAAGTATTAACGGCATTGTTTTCATTTAATCAAGCTTCTATTAAAACTTTGGTACTATTCTGAACAGTTTTGATGTCAAATCAAATATCGATATGTTATGATATCAAATGTTTTACTATGCAATTGATATTTCTATTATCAGGTGATTGAAGTATACAACTCTTAAATAGAACATAATAATGTCTGCATAAACATCGAATAAACATTAAATGTAACAGGTATTGCTTCCAAGTGCACTAGTAACTTTTAGGGTTTCAATTATTAACATGCCAAAATCTGATGGCAAAGTCCTTTTTAAACAATACACTGGGTTCCCTTCTACCCATCCAACTACTGTCTACTCAAAGGGGAATTTTAATTATCTGCTTTATCAATACAGTATTTTTAACAATTTTCTCTGAAGAATTACTCAGTTGATTACGAAAACAAACTCAATCTTAACTGCAGCCACTTAGATTTTGCATCTGATTTTTGCATTAGATTTTTGGATCTGACTACAGCAATTACAAATTGGGAGTATGAGCAAAGTAGTTGTTCCTGACTGCATGTTCATGGTGCTTGCTTTTCAAACAGAAGCCTAAGAAGGCACTTAAAACAGTGTTCTGGAAACGTAAAATTCCCTATTTGAATTTGCCACATGGGCAGTACACTGCTCCTCACCTGGAAACACCTAGTGAGACAGCTCAAAGAACAAACCCTAAGAAACCCCCTGGGAACAGGCTTTCTGGATTTAAAGAGGAAGGTTTAATGTCTCCTCCCAATAACTGAAACTGTCACTCGGATATTCTGAACAATGCAACTGCAACAATGCCTCAGCATGGGTCACCAGTGAACTGAAGAATTCTGAGACATGAAAAAGCACACACTGCAGCTACGTTATGACTTCTCTGACCACTTGTAAGGCTGTAAGGTAGCAGCAGAACCTACAGCTAAGTGCAGCTCAGGAAGACAAAGCAAGCCATTCTGTGCCAGTACTGGTTACAGCTCCCAAAACAAGAATCTCAGGAGAGAATGAGGCCTATTCAGAAAGAAATCCCAAAGCACACACAACTGTAATACATGGAAAAGATCTGGTTCCTTTATCCTAGAAACAGGTTTTACAAGACAGACACTAGAAGCAGAATTCCACCAATGCAGACCAACTGCATGTCAGAAGTAGGAAATGGCATGAAGAGCAACCATGTATCTTTCCCTTGAAAACAACTTGGCAAGAAAAAGAATGTTACCTTGCTCAGTAGAACAGAATACAGTAACAGTGAAATAAGTTTTAGCATGCTTCATTTTATAAGTACTGTACTACTCACAAGCCTCAGTTTTGTCTCCTTTCAACTACTGTCATGATTTACACTTGCTGTAACATTTCTGAGTAGTTGCCACAAGTCAGCTCTCATTCTTCTGTGGTACAAGCAAAAGCTCATGCATGCTGATACATATCTTGTTTTTATTCTGAACTGAGGCAGCCTTGCTTATTATCTCCATTTAAAAGTTAAGCTTACCTTAAAGATTTTTCAACTACTTGTGTACGGAAAACTTCTTCTTGGTCCAAGTTTATGGTACAGAAAAAGTCTCTCATTTTGTTGGGTACCAAGTGTTTGGCATCATCTGTAAATAAAAAAAATACTGTAAATATTTGGGGGCAGGGGGAACCCACACAGTATCAGCCACAAGAATTTCACAGTGTGTCCAAAATTAGCTTTCTCATTCAATTAGCATGCATTTCCACATTAACTTTCAATTCCTAAGATCCAAAAGCGTACAGAAATTGCTACACCCAGCCTCACGTGGAAGGAGTCGACAGGAAGAAGACAGCTCACTGACTCATGAACACCACTTCCTGCAGCACCTGCACTTTCCCTTGAGAGGTCTCATCTGGGCTTGACCCTGTGTAGCTTGCTAAATACAAGAAGCTTGCAGCCTGAGGTGATACGGCATTAGGTCGTAATACCAAGGCATGATCTAGCTAAGCTATTGTTCACTTGGTATTTTCTCTGCAAATACTTTGGCTAAAGGAAGCTGAATAATAAGAACTTACCCATAAAGTCTTTATTATATAGTAGGAGGAGGGAAAAAAAAATAATCAGCCACTGACTAAATGCAACATGGATATGAAGTGGAAAGGAAAGCTTCTAATGAGACACGATGATTGTCAACACAGGAGTATAAAGATTTGCTGGGTATTGAGTCCAGATCACTGTAATAACTACCAGACATCAGGCAGCCCTTTCCGGAAATGGTTACTTCTGTGTAGATACAGCAAAAACCAGATCCCAGTGCTCAAACTGAAAAGCTGTTCCAAAATCTGAATGTCACAGACACCTGCATTTATTTACGGCAACACTGTCCTAAACAGTTAGTCGTGTGTCGATCCCCAGCATCTGGGTGTTTTCTTCCCCTCTGAATTTCTCTGAAGAGAGCAGACAGACCCTCTTCACCTTTTATTCTGAAACAAGACACGCTTTTTCTGGCACTCTCTCATGAGAGCCTCCTAATCATTGAGGAGTCACTCTGTCCCTGTTGCACTTTGGTATTTTAAACACAGGCAATCACAATTGTATTCTCTATTAGGTGTTAACCAGGACCTTTTACAGTAGCATTCATTCTCACTTGTTAGTAGAAATACCTTTCCCAATGAAATGGGAATCTAAACTTTACATAAGATATTAGAAGTAATAGGATAAAATACATCGAAGTATTGAGTTTTAATTACTTATCATGTCTGAATAACGTATTGCCTCAACTTTCAAAGACTACAGCCTGAAACTAGATGCGAAATGTTATACACAAGATTCTTCTTAAAAAATTGCAGCTCTGAAGAACTGTGGAATAAGCTTTATTGTCCACGCTGCTAACATGTAAAACCAGAACTTAGTTTTCTCCACCTTTGCTAAATAGATTATTACAGCCTTGAAAGTTAAATAAGTAATGTCTGGTATTGGAAAAGCTACCACAATGGTATCAGAGCTGCAAATGTGACAGTTTAACAGGAAAAAGAGACTGAACTTCATGCATGATGTTTTCCAGGTCAGGAATACATACAGTGCTGGAAAGTGTGAACAGACTCTTCAGTAACTTCCACAGTTAAAACTTGTGCTCAGAAATATCAATGAGCTTTTCATCAACTTGGGTGTGGGAGAGGAGGAAGTACACATATTACTTCTTAAATACCACACTTAACTTTGACAGACTGAGAGTTATGAACAGAACCAGTTTCTAATGCCACTAAACTCCAAAAAGAGACTAAACTCGAAATTACCAGTAAGTGAGATACTTCAGAAGAACCAAGAATAGCATCAATGACTGAACATTGCCTTAAGAAAAAAATATTATAAAAAGGCAGCTATTTTAATAAAACCTATGAAAGAAAACACAAAAATAAATTCATAAAAGAGGCTAGTAGTCCTCAGAGAGCTTCTGATATACTGTAGTTTGTAATTAACAAGCATGAAACTGTAGGTCAGTTGCTCCTGATAAGAATCCTTAGTTTTAGTTAATACTCTGTAGCTTCACCATCCTGTTTTTTAAATAAAATATTCAAGATATAACATTACTTAGTCAGCACTGTAAAGGCACTGTACAGTGGACTTTGAAAGGAAATTATAACTATTGTCATTTCATGTTTTCTTAAAAGAGTAGAAATTAAATATTCCTACATAATTCATAATTTTTAAGTCTACTACACTGACATTCTGCAGTATTAAAAGAAACTTTCCACACAAAGAAATAGTAAAAATAGAAGTTTTGGTTTCCTGATGAGATAAAAACCTTTAATTTGTAGCCCAAGTGTTTAAGGCACAGACGAATTTATTGGTCTTTTTGAGAGTTGGGGGGGATGATTCCCGAAGTTGAGTTAAAAATAACCTCAGAGCACTCAGGTGAAGTACAGGTCATGAGATTCCATGTCTTTTCAAATACCTCTTGATACCTGCAATTGTGGGACTTTTCAGCCATACAGTGCTGCAACTCTTCCAAGATTATTTCCTTAAAAGTTAAAAAAAGGGGCAGGAAGCAAATCCCAGATATCACACACAAGCCTTTGGTTACACTTTAGCTACTTTTTCTCAAAAACGTACCGCTACAATGCCCCCACAAAAATGAAGTATGAACAACAGACATCTGCTCAAATGTTTAGATTTTCAGTGCATTTCTCAAGCATGCAATTCTGAAGACAACATGTTTCACTGTTCAAAGGATGCAAAGAAAAAAGGTAAGAAGTAGAAGAAGCATATTAGAAAACGTATACCAGTGTTTTCCAAGGGTTTGTTTAGAAAATGTAGGTAGTATGATCTATAAACCAAATAATACTGTTTTGGGAAGAAATTAAACCAATTTTAGATCTAACTGTGGACCTCTATTTCACGCCTCTTCACAGTGGCTGTCATTTAAAACCATCCAGTGTAATGCCCAAACCTGCAGTTCAAATGACGAAATGTGTAAGTGATAGAACAGCAGTAATAAAAGATTTACTTATTATGTATTGACCATTTCATTAAGTTAGTCATGGGACTAACTTAAACCAGAAATTATTTTCACATGACATGTGTAGTAGTAGCCTAATTCATCAGGGAACCCTGAAATACATCACTAAACAAATATTAACCTCTTTATTTTTTAAAGACAGAAGTTTACAGTTGCTGTTAGTTACTTGACTTTTAAGCTTTCTTTATTGCCACTCAGCTACTTCAGGGAAAATAGCAACATATAATTAAAAAAAATCTAATTAAAAAAATAAAACCTTCACTTTGGCCAATTATATGTATATGTTTGGATTTAAAAATATTTAGCAAATATTGTTAAGGTTCTCTATGCATAACCTCACTTCAAAACAAGGTTAGATCAAACCTGAGCAAAAAGGAAAAGCTCAGTGCTAAAAACATCAAGTGCTACAGCAACAGGAATTTAGCTGTACAACATCTAATAAATTCAAACTGTCCACATTACTTAAATGTTATAACAGAGTTGTTACCAACAGCAATGGACCAACCTATCAAATTCAACAGCTCTGTAGAATTCCCTTGCCTGCATATCATCTGTTAAATGTAGATACAACATGAAAACATCAAGTTCAAGCTTGTTCACTGTTAAACAGTGCATAAGCTAAAGCAGGAGGTGGGATAGAGAAATGCTATTCACAATATGCTCTGTGAAGTCAAATTGCACAATTAGTGTACATCCTCTGATAAGTATCCAGAACAAAGAAATTTAGAAGATGTTTATGCATACAAAGTATAAACTTCACAAGACTAAACATTATACAGCAACAATTAAATTCACACCAGGAATGCAGCATAATCAGAGAGAACCAAGTAGCATTAACAACTCAGTGCAAGAAGTGTGAAAGGGAACACATCCTGAATTTTGCCAAATGAATTCTAGGACGAAAGAGAGACATTTTCAAAGTGCTCCACTAAGACAAGTTTCAGTTAACACGCCAAAAATCAAAGCACTTAACATCACCTAAAATTGTACTACTGGATACCATGAAATGAAAACAAGACAATTACACAGTTTAAAGCACTACACTATAAGCTATGCCTAAAACTAAATGATATCCAGGTACCTTTGTAAAGTGCTTCTGTCATTACTATGATGCAAAATGCTGTCACCAATACAAGAGAGTTCTACTAATTACAGACAGACCTTCAGTAGATTTCTGGTGGAAACCTGCTAAAGTGTAATACTGCATTAAAAAAAAATAGAATTATAAGGTCTTAAACTGTTAAGACTAGTTCACCTTACCTCTTGCTGGAAAACCGGAGGTAGGAGACTGGCTGCAAACACTGGTACCTTACAAAACAGACTGCCACGGATTGCAAAGGTATCTCTGCTCTGTTTTCTCACCACCTTTAAGTATATGCCTCAATTCTCTATCTGTTGTGATGATCTGTATAATATCGCTGACTTTAGATTATACCATCTATTTATGTATTGTAAAACAAGTATAAAAAAGAACTCACTGCAGATGGTGTTTTCTATACATGTAGAATTACAGAACTGACATCACTTGGTTAAAACTACCACACTGTCATGCAACATATACAAAATTGTCAGTGTCAAAAGTCTTGTAGTAGTTTAAATGGAAGCAAAGCTCTGGCATAAAAATGTATTCCCCCTTTTAAGATACACATTACAAGGAATTCTTACAGACTACGAACATCAACTTTCCAAAGTGACATCTGCTATTGCCAGATCTAGAGGGATTATATTATTACATTTATTTATATTGCTCATTCAGAGTGCTTTCTCCTAAAAAAATGCTTTAGTAAAATACTAGCAAGAAGCAAAACTTAAAACAGTATTAGCTGTGCAAAGAAGCCAAAAGAGCATCTAGGGATTGAAGGGTTCACAAACTTCCACAGCATATTTAACTTGCATCTTTTTTTTTGTAAACAGTGTTTTTGTTTTGTTAGAAGAAACAAATAGGTTTACAAAGCGATTTTCACACTGTTTCAAGACACATCTTTTATTGCAGCTATTACTTCCACTCAATTTCCAAACAGGCTCCTGCAGTTCTTACAGGTCCATCTTGGGCATCCAACCTTTTATGTATTCCCTAGGAATTACTTTTGACAAGTAACCAAATATTAGAAGTTATGATACAACTTCAGACCCAATGCAGACCACTTAAATGGGACAATAAAACTATTTTCAACTTAAGTCTTGAGACATTTTTGATTTTTTTTTTTAACGTTTAGTGGAAAACTTCTATCAGGTTCAAGTACTGCAAAATGCAGAACTTCTGAAAAGTTGTGTTGTCCAGTGTTGGGAAAACAAAAACAAAACTTGTGATAAAAGTTAGGAAGCAGAACGGTGTCAAATAAATCAGCTTCAGGAATTAATGCCTCAGCCCCAAAACTAATCCCTTTTAACAGTAAGCTGACATACTATTTCTGTGATAACTGCTAACAACACAAGATCTCCGTATGCTTATTAATCTTGTCTTCTCAGCCAGCAATAACTGTACAGCTATGGAGTGAGAGCACCTTCAGCTGTATCTTATGTATCCTGTTCTCACGACCTAGTCTTCTGTTTACTGAATACATATTCAAGTCTATACTGCATGATGATGTTTAAGTGAACATGACTCCATTCCTCCACCAAACCTAATCCTTCATCAGCTTTTCACAACCGGTTCTCAATCACAGCACCATGCCCAATTCAGGAGGCCTCACTTCATTCTCAAAAAAGTCGATCGACTGTGTGAGAAAGGAAATAAATGGGTTGCCTCTGAATTGTATGAATGTATTTCGATACCCCTTCAGGAAGCCACTGCACATCCTGTTTCTCCTACTCGCTTTGAAGTCCTCCCGAGCAGAGCCGCACCACGCTATCTGTTTTCCTCCCTGGCCTCTCCTCCCCAGCCCATCCTTCGGTTTCCCACGTTACCGAACGCATAGGCATTTTTAGTCAGCACTTCCTAACCACCAAAATAAAGTCACCAGCCTCTCTCTCGCACTCGCACACACGCTACACAAAGAAACAGAAGCATTAATGACCGTTTTCAGAACAGCCCTCTACCACCAACTTCCTGCACATCAATAATTTCGCAATTTCTGCTTGACAAACACACTCCGATGCCCGAGGTTCGGGCGGGAGGGGCATATCTGCTCGCTCAAGGAAAACCTCGGAGCAACGGATGCTTCCCGGCCACTCCGGGGCTCCAACGGCCCCACCACATCCCTTCGTTCCTCTCCCATCCCTGCTCCACACCTCCCGCCCGCCCGGTGCGCCGCCGAACAGACCCCGGCCCGGCCCCTCCAGCACGTGCCGGCCGCGCCCGCCACAAAGCCCCATCCTGGCGCCGCCAGAGCGCGGCCCGGGCCCCCGCGAGGCTCCCCCTCCTCATCGTCCAGCCCGAGGAGCACCGCCGTGAGGAGCTACTGCCCCCTCCGCGCCCTCAGCGGCCTCAGGCGCCCGCCTCACCGCAGGGAGGGAGAGGGAGCGGCAGCGGCCCGCGGAGCGGAGCCACAGCAGGAGCGGGCACCTGAGCGCGGCAGCCCCGGGCGCTCGCTCAGCCCAGCCCAGCCCAGCCCTACCACAGCCTGCCCCGGACGCGGCACCTCACTTACAGATCTTCCCCCGAAGGTTCTGCAGCACCCGCACCTCGTCGCCACCATCCCCGGCCGCCATCGCGCCAGCGCCGCCGCCTGCGCAGTGCAATGCGCCTCGGGGGGGAAGGGAGCGGCCTAGCCCCGCCACACGCCCGCGAGCCACCCCGCGCCGCCGCTACCGCTCCACCCCCGCCGGCCACCGCCCTCGGGGGGCACCACAGCACCGGAGCGGGGCGAGGGGCAGTGGTGCGCATGTGCGGTGGCACCCGGCTCCCAGCAGGCCTTTGCGCTGCCGTTCCGCCCTTGCTGTGGCGCCGTTCTGCGGACAGCCTCGGCGGGGCCGGGGGCTCTTAGTGTTCCGTCACCGATTCACTGCCTTCCTGGTGCGCTCGGCCGCTTCCTCAGCTAACCCTGACTGCCCTGCTCTGGGTGAGCCTCTTGCAGGGCAGAGGGGCTCTGGCTGCGATTCTCCACAAAAGCTTGTATTTACCATATTCATCGCATTAAACGGCTGAAACGAGTGACAGGGCCGATTGCTTTGATTTCTGGGATGCTGAGTGCCTGCCTCTGTGAAAAGCACACCATGGCTTCTGACGAACCTCTCCTGCTGTCCCTTATTGGGGTTGTCTGGTCAGCTACACAAGAAATGACATAAAACAAGTAAGGGGTTCAGCTTCCAGAGCTGCCTCTGCACCATAGCGGGCAGTGCACATACACCCTAAGGTTACATAGATAAAGGTGACATAGATAAAGCAGCAGCCGATGGCCTTTGTTAAAGGGCCTTTGCATCATGTTTTATATCAATGTTTCCTGAAGATCCTAACGTGAAACTCTCGGGGATCTTGTCTACATGTGGAGTTTGCTCCAGTCCCACATCAGTGGCGGGTCTTTCCTAGATCTGCATAATCCCCCCAGCCATCAGCTCAGTGACACTCAGGTGCATGCTGTGGGTTCATCAGGCCACGTAGGCACAGCGTGGTGAAAACCTTTAATGACTGACATATCCTAAAACATTGGTAGTGCTAAAGCTGTTTTAGAAAGCAGCAGAGGAATAGGATTCTTTATACTTAGAAAGCCCTCTTCAGTCTGTCCTTCTGTTGAAGGGAAGCTTGAAAAGTTTCAGGCTAGAACCTGTCATTTGTCTCTAATCGAAGTCCTCTGCTCTGACCAATTTGTATTTCTCTGCACAAATCCTGCCATTGCTACTATGATATGGCATCAACCCACATAATCTGACAGTCGGGCACAGTTGCATCTCCTTGCATTCAACTTCTCCCCTTCAGCAAGGGTGAGGCTCCTTCCTCATCCCCATGCTTCACATAGTGGCTGGGAAGGTGGTGGGCTGTAGGTTGACAGGGAATAAGCTGCTTTGTAACACCAGTAATGGGTGTATTTGTATGCATGCAAACCCAAATCTGCACAAAGACATGAGTTGGCATCAGTTGAATTTTAACCTGTTGGAAATAAGAGGTTCCTCTGCAGTACAAGTTGAGGATTTAATTATCTACAGTTGGCTGTCTATGCTGGCTGTCCCATCTGATCAGTGGTTGGTGAATCTGACCCAGCCAAGTGAAAGCTTTGATCTGAGGAAAAGTAGCAGGGCAGCACTCTGAGAATGGAGTGCTTAAAGTGCAGACTACAACATTTTAAAAGTTGCATGCTGTGACTCTAGTCCTTTCATACTCTCTCAAAAGCTACAGTTACAGTTGGAGTTTACCCTTTAACTTAGCATCAGCTTCCTTCACAGCACAGACCTCCTGTAAATGCTACCAACGCAACTTTCAGTTTTGTTGTTGTCCAGTTCCTAACAGTCCATTTTTATTCCATTTTATAAGTGCCTTGTGTTAATTTAACATACTATATGCAGAATACCAGTCCAATTGCATAATATTGATTTTCAGGCTCTCTTAAGAGCATCTGCTTGACAGGTATGTCTGTCCAGGTAAGGACATAGGTATGACAAACACTGGTGTGCTAACTTGGAAACTTAGTGGAAAGATCTCTTAATGTAACGAAGACGTAAGTATGTCTTGTGAGATAACCATTTATGTCAGCTAGAGTCTTGGACTGTCAGTAATAATTGCTGTATTAAGGAAGTTTAGAACAAATAAAAGAGATGATGACATTTAGTGGCTTACTTCAGATGCTTCTGCCTGTAGTTCAGTTGTGTTGTGTTCTTTCATTCCGTTGGCTAACATTTTGTTTAGGTGAACAAATACTGAGATGATCCTCTTGTCTTTTTAATTATCATTTAGATAGAGAAAAATGTATTTGTTATATGTAGCAAACTTCTGAATTTTTTTGGTTAGTTCTACGTATCTCCTTGAAGACCACCTCAAAATGACCTGCATAATTTAGCTTACATTTCTTTTTTAATGCAAGTGACAGACTAGTGACACCTAGCTGAAGGGAGAAGTACCGTGAATACATCTAAGCTCTTTATACGTTATCTCCCTATTTCCATCTACAATTAGATGTTCGCATTTTGAACTCAGTTTCTTGACAGTAGCTCCAAAAGATCTGAAGCACAGTGTGTAAAATACACCATCTATACTGCAAGGTTACTATCAGAATTAAGAAGAAAAGAATTTTGCAAGTTTCAGTTCCTAATAAAAACATGTTTAAGATGTTGTACAGTATTAAATGCAGCCCGTGTATCTTCCAAGTCAGCAGTAGATTCTGTTCACCTCAGCACTGCATTTACCTTTAATGGTATGATGCCAAGTGATACCATCACTTCCCTTGAGCTTTGGCATGTCCTGGATTCACTGTTTTGAACCTTAATAAAGGGAGCGTTTGCTAACTGTGTTGCTTAATCTTATAACAAAATAACTATTAGAAGATACATATCTCTGGGTCTTACCATGTAAGTATTAACAATTTAAAAAATTGAGAGACTTGCAGAAAAAGAGGAAGATGTTATTTTAATTAAGCAAAAACAGAGTTATAATCACTCTTTCTAAAAATAAAATTAGACTCTTTATCAATCCATAACATCTGCATTTAATATTTTCTTCTAAACAAAAATACAGATGCGATTATGTAGCAAATGACAGTCTTTGACAACATATAGTTTACCTTCTCTTACACTTACTTTAATTCTAATTTGGTCATTAATACTTGACTCATTACTGCAACATGTTACTTGTAATAAAAGTGCCACAATTGAACTATAAACATGACATTGCCATCTTAAAACTGCTTTGCTATAAACTGTAGAGAATATACAGAGTTACAAAGTCATTGTGTTTTTATCAAAATATACAAACCCCCCAAACCTAACACAAGCTATCAATAGTTTTCTTATGAACTATACAGTTATATAAAATATTTGTAAAATTATCTTTATATTTATAAATATTCTACCTTATTTGCTTTGGTCTATAATTATCATCATACAAGTCCACTTCGCAGATATCTCTGTGTACTTTCTTTAAAACATCATCATACTTTCCTGTGTTCATTCTTCTATTATCCTTATTTAAATGGAACCAAAGCTGCCATGAACCCAAAATTTCTCAAGGGGTTCACAGCATTCACCAGTGACAGAATAAATAAGTGGACTACTTTATTACTTCAATCAATACTGTATTACCATTTCAATTGTAGTTTTATTGTACCCCTATAGTTTCTTTTAAAATATTCAAGAAGACAAAGTAAACAAACTGTGTACCATATCTGCATGTAGAATGAAGTCGAGGATCACTAACCTTTGTTCTGACTTAATTTTTTTAACACTTCACAGAGATGAACATACATGGCTAACTGGATATGCAGGTACATTACAACAGAGCCCTATCATATAAAATGCAACTTCTAGACATAGACCCTTTGTTGGGTTTTCTTGTTTGTTTTAATCTTTTAATCGCAGTTAATCACATTCTCACAAAATAATATTACTTGCAGTATTTCAGTGATGTCTTTCAGAAGCCTACTCTCCTACTTCTTAGCAAACTCTGAAGCTAATGCTTTGGTGTGGCAGGATGAGAAGGATGAAGGACCAGCATCTCTCTCTTCCTCCATCAACCCATGCAGGCACCTCTGTGCTATTCGCCCACTCTGTTGAGCAAAGGGACAGTGTGACAGGAAGCCTGCCTGCAGCCAGGTGCAGGCATGGTTTGGGTATGAAAGTGAGATGTTGTACTTAAGGCATGGGAATGACAGGAAGCCCCATAAACTGGCCCTATCCCTATTCGTACACAGAGTTTGCTTCAGGGATATATATGGAAGCAAGAATCTGAGTACTTACCTACCCTTCCCAAAAATAAAAGTATTTATGGTGAGTTGCTCTGTTGTTTGTTATCCAGACATTATTCCAGGATGAGGAGGAAGACCAATGTCTAAATCTCCTCTTTTGCCAAGAATCATGACATTTGTAAAAGACAGGAATTGCAGACCCTGTGTGCAGCAGGTGGATGCTTACATATAGGATTTCTTTTCACTAGGCTGTTTCATGAGAGCAATTTTCTTTAGACAGGTGCACCTAAATAGCTCTACCAGGCCATTGGCATTGGGATTTATGCATTTTGGAAGACTGGGTATTGTGAGTTTTACTTGATCTTTATTACATGTCTGAGAGATATCATAAATCTGGAATACTTTCCACACAAGCGCTCAAGACTTAATGGTTATCATGGCAACTACAAAAATGAAAGGAAAAGAGGTTTAAACCCCTGCATATGTTTGGTAAAGGCTGAGCTACAAAAAAGCACGCCAGAACTCAACTGTACTTCAGCATACCAAAGTTCATGAAACATTTCCCACCTTCACTTTAGAATACACTAGATTACAATTACTTTGCTTATAAACATGATTTTTGTTTAAAAATGCAATATATGGTTTCTGCAGCAATAACTCCTTCTACAAAGTACACTGTGAACCTACATATTTATTTTGCCTAGAACAATTCTGACCCAAAAACAGCACTGTAAAATAGTTCAGTGAATGCTAAGCAGCTGGATTGTGGTTGGTCATATTATTTTTCTTTTTTTCTTTCTCTCTATATATTAGAAGTTGATTGTGGCAAAAGAATTTGGGGCCTTTCATATTAAGTTTGTATTATTGCAAGTACTAGTTTTTCTTTCCTGTGTTATTTTTCTTTCTTTTGCATATACTGACATGTTTAGATAAGTATTTGACCTTAGTAAATGGTACTAATTTGACTGGAGACATTTCCCCATTCAATGCATCCAGTATTTTCTCCAGTATATAGTTTTGAATTTCTCTTCTTCACAACTGTCACTCAGAGTATAACTTCTGGAGTTACATTTTGTGTATTTTTTATCTCACTTCCTTCTGAACCAAGGAAATGAGGATTTTCCAAAAGTTTAGTGCTTTCATTGCAAAACTGTTCCTTTCTATCTTGTGGACCTGGACTTTTGAATAGATGCTTTTTCTGGTGCATTCCCAGAGCAGCTGCTGTCTTGCAAATTTTGGGGCACTGAAAGCAAGCATACCCTTTGCCATTATGCTCACGTACATGCCTTTGCTCGTGGCTCCTTTTGGTAGAAAGGTACAAGAAGCTCTGAAAGCAGAACTGACAGTGATAGCGTTTTTCTCCAGTATGAATTCTTTCATGTATTTTGAGCGTTGCATTTAAAGTGAATGCCTTATTACAGTATTGGCAGACAAAGTCTTTGACACCCAGGTGAATACGTTCGTGTTTCTGTAGATTTCCAGGGACTGAGAAACATTTACCGCAGGTTTTGCAAGTGTAGGGCTTTTCCCCAGTGTGACACCTCATATGCATTTTTAAAGTGGATGGACTTGGAAATTGCTTTTGGCAGAATTCACAAACGTAAGGCTTTGAGGCAGCTCCATGCCAGTGTACATGCTCTTGACTTTCTGCAGTGGAAGACTGATCTCTTTCACAGAGCTCACAAGGAAGATTAGGCATTTCTGTGTTCTCTTCTTGATTGACTGCCTTTTCCTCAGGAGCATTCCTGAGTGCATACTCTCGACTGCTCGTGTTGTGGCTTTCCATAATGGTGTTCTTGCTTTCATGCTTTTTCCTCCATTTGGTCTTTTTCATTTTTCTTAGCTGTTTGGATTTCTTTTTTGGTTTGTAATTATAATAGGGTCTCCAGGGTTTATCACTGGAGTCCTGGTCACTTACGTCATCACACATTTCTGTTGGCTCCAGGCATTCTGAGCTATAAAGCCTGGATGGGCTTCTTTCTTTCACCTCCATTTCTGATTCCTCATTTAGATTGTCCTGTTTGGACTCATGTTTAGATTTTCGGCCCCTTTTACAAAACAGCTTAGATCCTAATATATGTCTTTTTACAATAGCCTCATTACCAATTTTTACTGTTATTTGACAAAGAGGTGCAACATTACTGTCAGTGGATGTTCCAGGTAGGGCAGGCTTTGCAATGTATGTTTCAGTTTTACTCGATCCTTGGACAGTATTTGTTGTTTTGCTAGATGACCCTCCAGATCCTGCGATGTGCTGCGAATCCCCCTCAGTTGCTTCTGCTCTGTTGTACAGTACTGTTTTCTTTTTATCCTTAATAGTTTTTGATTTTGTAATACACTTCCCGTAATTATCTGACCCATATTTACAATCATCATTTACAGACTGACTAGGTAGATTATTTGAAGATTGTGCCTTATTGTTTTCTACAGAAGTAATTGTTTTACTGTGCATTATAACTGATGAAACTCTGCTACTATGCATTATAACAGAGGGGGCAGAACTGCTGTAACTGATGACAGAGGTTGAGTTTTCAGTCACATTAGTTAAAGACACAACTGAAGAATCACACTCCTGAGTAGCAGAATCACTCGCAGCAGTGGAAACTCTTTTTTCAGCGGTGAAAAAGTCCCTCTGCAGGTCAGAATTTAAGATCCCTACTCCCCAAGAGGAAGAATTCTGAGTGTTCGTGGAAGCTGCTGCATCATTACATGAAGATGTATCCAAGGCAAGAGTTCTGTTTGTTGCTATTACATTATGTTGAAAATTCAGTGGTGGTAGCTCAGAGCTAAGAGAACTCTGAATGAAACAGTTAGTAGAAGCAGTTTCATTAACTTGGCTACTTGTTTGAACACTTTCATAAGAAGAATTTCGGTAAGACTTATAAGGTAGTCGCCTGCATTTCATAGGTAAGAGTCGATAAAGTTTGTATGGGTACATACTTGGTTTCAAGCCTCCATTGGCTGTCTTTTTATTAACTGAGAGGCGATGGTCAATTGCATGGAAAGACTTCTGATGATTTTTTAGTATATAGTAAGTCATAAAAGTCTCCAGACAGAAAATGCATTGATACCGTCTTTCTCCAGTGTGCCAGATCTCATGTCTGGTGCGATACTCAGCTAATGCAAATACTTTATTGCAGTAGTGGCAAGGATATGTTCTTCTCCATGAATGCACATTTGCATGTCTTCGAAGGCTAGACAATGTTACATAGCTACGCTTGCAGACAACGCAAGTATATAATATCTGCCCATCAACGACTTTAACCAAATGATCTGTTTCTGGTAAAGTGCGGTTTGCATTAGAGTAATCAGTGATGCTGTTCTCAGACAATAGAGGCTCTGCATTTGCATATGAACTTCCATTCCTTCCATCCGCAGCAGTATAGTTATCCTCTAAATTTTGTTCGTTCCCATTATGAACTGGTAAGCCACTTGATCTCATGCAGACTTCTTCATGGCTTTCCAGTATATTTAGATTTGCAAATTGTTTGCTGCAGTATTTGCATATGAAAGTTTCCCGATTCTCTGAATGGAGTTGAAGATGAGTAGTCAGTAACGCCCTGTCATTGAATGATTCTTCACAAGAGTTACAATTGTAAACGGGTGGAACGACAGTCACCACAGATCCAGAGGCATTAGCAGAATTGTCTTCCTCTTCTCTGGATAAATGCAAATCTCCTGCTTTATTTTGAGGTTTTGGAAGGGAAGTAATTGTCTGATCAGTAACTGCTTCTTGTTGGGCTTCTGTAGTGGTTACTGTAGAGGCAGGTACTTTTGCTACAGCCAAACCAGTACCTTGGGGCTTAAAAGCTGTTTTAGGAGTATTACATGCTTGTTTTCCTGGTTGAATAAGTGCTGTGGCTTGGAGATTTTCATAGTGGTCTTCACCCACCTTGTACGAAGGGCTCCTGTCCTGCTCAAGAAAGGGTGGTCCTTGAAAAGTGTCTCCCCCAGAAGAGACTGCATAAGAGTGTTCAGCCAGCGTACTGGCTGGCTCAGCATCTTTGCAGACATCACTTCTATCAAGGCTGATGCTGGGAGCTTGTATCGTCTCAGATACCTTTTTAAAGCTTGCCCTCAAATCAAGCGGAGAAAACAAACTGTTTTCTGTTTCAAAGATTGAGAATGCATTTGTAATGCGTGGTCCATTTGTCACAGAGGAGTCTTCATGTCTCTTTTCATGTTTTTCCTCTTTGACAGTCCCTTTTTCATTAACACAGTACGCATAGGGGCAGGGTGAACTTGAGAAATTAACATCTGTAAGATCTTCTAGGAACGATATTCCCAGTTTTTTCCCTGCAGCTGCAAGGTCCATTACAGTCTCCTGCCTCTTGACAACTACTGTGGAACTGTAGATGTAATTCAGTATTTCTGTGAACACTTCAGCTTTGAGATCATCTAACTCCAGTACATGACCTGAAATACAGATAGTACGACTCCAGAAAATGTTTTTAAAGTAAAGGCTTGAAGCTGCCAGCACATTACTATGGGCTTTAAATTTGGTATCTTCCACAATGATGGTGACATCACATAAAATGCCCCGAATGCGCTGTTCGTTTAAAATGGAAAGCACAGTGTCACTGTGGAAGTCGTCCTTGAGATCCTTAGAATGGGACATGACTGTCATCTACAAGACAAAGAAAACAGGAAATATATTTAAAAGGCATTTTTTATCCATTTGTTTTACCAACTGATGGGGTCAACAGAAAGGACACAGACGCCAACAAAAGAGCAGGCCCACTTCACTGTTTCTGTCAAGGCAGTACAGGAATGAAGCAATGCATTCAGCTTATACAGTAAGCTTATTATACTGTAGTTTTAAGCAGCAAAGAAAATAAAAGCAGGGTAATGCACTTAACCATTACTACATAAGGTTAACTATAGTGATTAAGAAAGATACATCACCAGTTGCCTTTATATTTTACCATCATCCAGATCCGCAATCACTGGGGAGCCCCAGTTGCAGTGAGGATTTGGAGAACCCGTCCCAGGAACTGGGAGGTCCTATGCACTGCATCCACTCATAAGTAAGGTCTCCAAAGTCACTGCAAGAGGGTCCAACTTTTATATAGTTGAATAAACATCTTGCAAAACATGAAGTGCGGAAACATCTGGTGTCACCCTCCCCATTGGATTCCGCCCAAGCCAGGCCACGGCTCAAGGAGGAGCCAAACGAGTGTATCTACCTATTTTAGCATTGACCACATATTTCTCAACAAGGCCAGACGTCTGATTTCACAGCCTTGCAACGTGTCTCTAAATAAAGGACGATCATTCTGCTGGTTACTATTACTAAATACGCATTACAACAAAGCTTTTATATATTGCCTTCAAAATATATATATTCATACTAAAATAGACAGATAACGCATTGCATATGTGATCAATATTATGCATATTAGATATATATATTGTTGAGTTGTAAGACTCACCTAGAGGTCAGCTTTGGTTCATGGCCTATTGTTCAGGCCTCAGTACTTCACCATTTCAGTTACAGATGAAGTTTATAGCTATATTGTTATTTTGTGTATATATTTAATCTATTAACTGCTACATTTTGAGTAAAATTTTGTCACAGCATTTCAGCTTGAAGTTATCTTAGGCTCCCTAGTGCCAATAATACTAAAGGTTATTACATACAAATCCGAGGACATAGGAACACCAATATCTCCTCAGCAGGCGGCAGAGGATCTTGTCTGTTCCCACATGGGTCTGTCACCCACTGGTGCCTTTCACTGGGGACTGCTGCCACCAGCTTGATTTCTGTTGTGACAGCAGGCGCTTCTCTTCAGGTTCACAGTGAATGACTCACTGAACCCTTGAGGTAGTTACCCCAGCATGCAGCTGATGTATTTGGAAGACATTACGGGGAAGGCTGAATTGCTGTGGTTTTGTGGATACTGAGGACTTTGTTTTCTGGCGCTGTTTGTCAGACAATGATCTTACAATACAACTGCATTTAATCACCTTATTAAGCTGATATTTAAAACAAGGATCAGAGATCCCATGCAAGTAAGTTTGGTACAGGATAAGGCTCTGTAAACAAACCAATGTACAAGCAACACCATTTTGTAAGAAAGAGTGGAGTATGTATAACACAATTAATGTAAACAGTATATTATTTTTAAATAGTGATTAAATTTCATTAGATAGTTTACACTTTAAAAATTTGTATGTAACTGAATTTATAAATTCTGTAAAACTAGTAAGTAATGTTTTTTCTTATAGTTTAGATTTATAGCACTCATACTTTGTAATTTGATAGTGCTCCTAATTTCTACCAAATAATAAGATTTAATTGCAATAATAAATACCATTAAAAAACTGCCAATTTATAATAATGAGGTTTAATGCTGACCAAAAAATGTTTAGATTAGCCAGGCTGCTATTGTATGAATATACTGCCTTTATTTAAATTGAGATAAAATATGTAAAATATGAATGAAAAATAGACTTAAAAAAGTATTAATTTAACAATATGTATCTGGAAAAAATATCTGACTTAACCAGCTGATTTTTTTGTTTTGTTCGAATTCAGAGCTGCACCATGTAATCCATATAATGAGGTTTGTTCCTTTTTTTTTCCCATCTCTGAGTAATGTCTTCCACTACTACTGCCCGTTTCTGACTTCAAATAACAAAGACATAGTTGTGCTACTGACAATTATCAGTCCCTACAGTAAAAAAAGAATCTGCATATTTATTAAAGACTCTTTTCTCTCAACCTGTGGAATCAGCCTTAAAGAAAATTACCAACTACAGACTCTTTGTAAGACAGGTAAAAATAGTACCACAGCGCAGTGCTCTACTAAATTAGAAATACCTTCTAAATATTCCACCTACTTCTACAGACTTCAGTGTTAGTCTTGAAAATTTTGGTGACGACCCTCAAATAGTTTCCACTAAAAAATGCAAATATATTTATTAAGATGGGTTTGGTGGTGAAATAAAGGTTTCACTAAGTAAGCAGCAATGGCCATTTAGAACACATTGGCTCTCTCACCCTTCCAAGCTATTTGGAAGTAATCTGTTCTTGAAAAGAGGGTTTTTATCACCAAGTAAACTGTCTGGGATATGCACCCTTGCTCTAGCTAATCAAGTTATGTTTTGGACGTTTTAACACAAATCCACGAAGTACTTCACTGCAAATTATACAAAAAAAAAAAAACAAACAACCTGACAACCTCACTGTGAAGACAAAAGCAATGCACGATAAAAAAAGATCACAATTTGTTCCACTATGGATTAATCTTGGTGGTAAAACTGGTATCTTGCAGCATAGCCACCAATTCTATCAGGAAGGTCTTGTCTATGCAAATGGCCAAAATTTCTAACACAGTTTAATGGCTGAAATTTTCCAATGCACCAAATTCAGAAAAGTCAAAACTGTGTTTCACCAAGGAAAAAAAAACCACACACACACACACAAAACCCCTGATGCTTGTATATGCCATGGATGTCAAGAAATTAATTCATCTGTATAACTGCAATAGAAATGTTGACATGCATTATCTTGATGATCTGGTCACTCACAGCAGCTGTAAATCTAGCTTCATTGTTTTGTGCCTTTACATCTTAATACCATAGTTTATCACTTATTACACTTATTTAGCTTAAAATAAGATCTATTAATTTGGAATAATAACCTGAAATTCACAGAAATTAGGAATAGTTATTCATTTAGGTTTGGTACCTGAAAACGCATATGTAATCATAGATAGTTTCTAGCACACCAAGTCTTCCACAGAAAATATATTGAAAAGAACACTTTTCTTCAGGCAAGCAGCCACTATCCCATAATTGATTCTTTTTTCTCATTGACAATATCTGAGATTACATCTGACTTGCTCATGTGATGTACTAGAAACCAACTGTCAGACTTCAAAAACATTTCACAACAGGAGCTATTGATAGAGTTATTTCCTGAGTATAGGAAATAAATTATGTCAACTCTACCTCCCAGTGAACTGCCCCACAGGAACTTCCCTCTGTTTTTTTTCTGTTTCTTTATTGGAGACAGCTGGTTTAGTTCAAAGACACATCATCTGACATGCTATTTGCTAAATGTATCAGACTACTACTATACTAACAGGCATTTATAAGCAAGGCCTACAAACCCAAGTGTTTTTAGTAGAAGTCATCTTATTCAACTAGTTATTTCAAAATTTATCCTCCAGAGAGGAAAAGTGGATTTTCAATTTCTACTTTCATGTACACAGATTGCCAGTTTTTGTAATCCTGGTTATTTGGGCATGCTGCATAAAACATCAAACTAGATTCCTTGTGTAAAAGTACCAAAAAGCTATCATTTGCTATTTGGACTTTTTTTTTTGCCTGTGTGCTAAACATCTGCTATATATATAATTGGAAAGTTATACAGAAAAATTCCAGACCAAAATGATTTTCCGAGCCAACACTTTTTGCTTCTCTATCTCAATCTATGCATTCCCCGAATAGTCCATTTATTCTTAAGTCTAATGATTCTCTACTACCTTTTATTTTACTTGTTTCTTGTATTCATGAAAAATGTGCCTCTAAAATTCTATCAAATCAAAATGCTCCACCTAGCACACAGATAAATGAAATATTTTAGAAATATTTTACATTCCATTTGCAGTTCCTGCTGCAAAAGGAAAACCTGCTCTTCAGTTTCCAAGGGAGCCCTACTAAGATCAAGATACACAAAGATCAAATTTTATAGATAATTATCATTAGCATTATTATTAAATATTTTTAATTAAAACACTGAAAAGTACATTGGAATGTTACTATTCCTCTGTATGGTTTTTATAATATACTTATGGAAGAAATTTTAGTATTATTTATAAATGTTGCCCAAAACATGTAAATACCATTTGATCTGTTAATAGTCGAACATTAAACGCTTTAGTCTATTAAACCTTTTGGATGCAAAGTGTGTTATTTTGATACTTTTAACTCTCAGTCAAGACATAAATAATTTCTTCAGAATCTGAGCAGTACTTTTGTTGTATAACTTAATAGTCTTTGGTGCACCTATAAATAATCAGCTTCTGAACAGCAGAACTTTTGATTGGGAGTTATCTTACTATTTGAGGTATTCCATGAAAACTGTAACAGACTTACCTTCTAATGACAACTTGTTGAAACACTTTGGGAAATAAGATTTAAACATTCATCTGAAACTTAAGTGTAATGGTCAGTAGGGTGATTAAACTACAATGTTACCTCTGCTGACATCACCAGGATATTGCTCCAGGCCAAGTGAAAATAAGTAACATTAAAAGTTAGTGGAAAGATCAGAGACTAATGTATCCAAACACAAATTCAACTACTTAATACCTCACAGATGACACTGATAATTGTAAATGTTATAGCAGCTAGCTGTACATGGACACTGCAGAAGAAGCTACTATTACTTTTGTATTAATATTCTTTCAAAGTAAACAGATTACAGGAAGTTTTGCCAGTCAGTGACTATCAAATATAACAAATACAATTTTTTTTACTATCAAATAGAATCATTGCAATCTAGGAATATTGTTTTTAACTTCTGCTAAACTCCTGAAATGCACTGCCAAGCAAGTGTACCCCTTACATATGAGAAGAGATTCTTTTATTCCACTTCAGTCACCTGAATTTGAAATACAAGCTAGTGGCACTAACAGAAAAAAGTCCTAGAACCATTAGGGCCAGTTATTAGTACCCAGGGAAAATAAAAACCAGCGAGATACTTAATAAACTGTAATCACAGTTCTCCCTGTTCTCTTACTCAATTTGCTTTTACTGGGATTTTAAAGATGCTAATACTTTCTGGTACTTACAGCATTACACTATGGAAACATGTTCACTCCATAATTTTTATAATTTCAGTTTCATACTTTTTCAGTTTCATTCCACTCTAATAACATACTTTGAAGGATATCTCTGTTTTGTTTCTGGCCCTATAGTGCCCCTTCCTAGATAGCACTATTTTGTTCTAGAGCAGAAAAAGGCTAGACATCATAAACAAAACAGAAACAAAACAAAACCAAGTACACACACTCCACATGCATCCCCCCCAGCTCTACTATCCCAATTCTTGCCCGCCCAGAAACCTACTGTCCAGTCATCACTTTTACGATGGTAGCTCAGGTTTTTTATGGAATCACTTCCACAGCCCCATCCGGGCACTATGGCTACACAGGAGTGCCTCGACCAGCCTCCCGTCAGTCTCCTTATAACCTTGGGCATGTAGGGAAGTTGTAATGATGTCTATTAAACTTAATCGATTAATAGCTTGCAGTGGCATGTAGGTTAGTGCTCCAGCCTTAGTAGCAATATGTTGATTCTACAAGTACACTTATATTTTTTCTCTTCTAGACTCACTGCTCACTTTCTTCCCTGTTAATGCAGGACACTTACCTTTTCTATTTGTTATAGCTTCATAAGCATTATAGACTTTAAAGCACTTTTTTCAGCCTCACACCGTTTCCTCTAACCTGTAATTGAGACAGCTGGTGGTGAAATTTAACAAATACTATGCTCATATAATAGCAGACCTGTGAAGCCACCAGATGAACCATTCTTTCTGAGTTGTAATTCTTTTCGAGTTGTAATTCTTTCCTATTATCAGAATCCCTAACTCCTTCTCCCACTTCCTAGTTTTACACTGTGATCATTTCTCACCACATGAAAACCTTACAGGCACTTAGGGCAGGCTAGTGTTTTTTCTTACACGGCGTTTCCCACTTTGTTAAACCAAAACAAGTTCCATCGCAGCCCAAAGACTGAGATGGCTCCGTAACTGATATGGCTCTAAAAATAATTGCAAACCCCCATAACATTTCCCACTGCACATCCGGTTCTTTCCGATGTCAAAACGTTTCGTCCTGTTGTCCACCTCCTGCCTGGCAGTGACCCTGTCCGAGGGCAGGCAGGAGGAGGCCGGGAGCTGCAGGAGGTGGCAGAAGCAGGCAGGGGCTCGCTCACACCATTCGCCCACACGGTGGAGCTGGACTCGCGCAGCAGAAGCCCCGTCCCCTTTTCTTATTAAATCAAGATACGACATGAAGGCTTTTACAACGACATTAAACGTGAACTGCCGCTGCAGGGCTCAAACGCCGCTGTCCTGCAGCCCTGCTCGAGTTACATAAAACACAAGCTCCTGATGCGACATGTTAACGTCAGGACACTTGTCTGTCTTAACACGGAGCCCCTCGAGACATGAAACATTTGGCAACGCGTCAGCGGCAGATAACGTGAAGACACTTCCTGTTTATGGGCAATAACTGCACTCTGCACTAAATTAAATCTCTAGCCGAGGAAGCAATGCGTATTAACCTGCAGCACGATTTTTCCCCAGCAGTAACAAACACGGTTACGCAACTGCGCGCTCGAATACAGCACAACTCACTGTTTCTGAGCTACCTGGCGGCTAAAACCATGCCCCTGGGGTTTCCTCTGGCCGGGCGGAGGAGGAGGAAGAGGAGGAGGAAGCAGCGGCTCAGCGGGACGGCGCGCTGGGTGCCCGGGCGCGCTGTGACGTGACAGGTGCCATCTTCCCGGCGGCGCGCGGCCCGTGGCGCCCGGCAGGCGCGCCGCAGCGCGGGGCCCGCGGAGGGCGGCAGCTCAGCACGGCCGCCATTTTGCTGTGGTAATCCCGGGTGCTCGCAGAGGCCCGGGCCCGGTGCCCCGGCCTCCCCGCGGCCCGTAGTGACCGCGACGCTATTTCCCGTGCGTTTATCGCACGGCAAACGTTCTGTGCTTATTTAACACGGCCTGCTGGGATATTCGGCCTATCAGCCAAGTTGTTTACACGCCAAGGCCGTAAATTTAGAAATATGAGGAAATGCAGCGTTGCCTGTACCCAGACTCTTGCTCCACGGCCATCATGTAGAAATTCTCTTAAGCCAGAGGACTTGAAATGTTCTACTGTCTTTCACAGCGTTTACCATAAGGAGAAGAAAACATTTACAGAGATACATAGTGCTCAGCTTAACTCTTGAAACTGTCCACTAAGAAAAAAAAAGATTAAATATTGTAAAAATAACATCTGTCATTAATTTCATTTAGGTAGTGAACTATAGTCACATTTACCTTATTTTCCTTACCCGATTATGATTTTTTTTTCAGCATAAACAGAATCAGGAAGATGTTTTACATAGTCGTCTTAGTCTCTAATTTTGGTTTGTATGGATTTACTGCCTTAGGAAACAAGTGCAACAGTGCTATTAGTGCTTCGTAAGCACTAACAAATGCTTCCATAGATAAAAAAAGGAAGTAGTGCGATTTCGTTTAGCCATATGCTCCAATATATTTGGTGCAGGCTTCCTATACACTCATTCTCTCTGCCCCTCACATAAGCGGTCAGCACAACCTGTTTTCCTAGTATGTGGAACATGAAGCAGAGAGGAAAAACTGGCCTTTGAGACAGGTGGAAAACCTCTTGTTTGAAGAAAGGACAATTTGCTTTTGTTTTAAAGCTTGATGGAAGATTTTAGTTTTGCCCAAGGCTAACCTGTGTCTGTTTTCACAAGCGATTGCGTGTAAGATTTTATTGGACAGTTATTTATTTTCAAATCTTAGGCCTATGTATTAGAAGCACTGAAAAGTAGGAACAGGGTTAATTTAGGAAAAAATAAAATCCATAAGCATGAACTGTTTCATCAGTGTCACACTTGATGAGTCTGGAAGCTAGACATTTGCTAAAGCCCCTTCACAATAAATGCTCTTTACTATCTGAGGAAGCTATTTAATGCCAACATAAAATATACAATCTAGTATAAGGAGGGGAAGTCTTTTTTCCAGCATTCCATCTTGCACCTATCATATGCTTTCCTGGTTATTTGAAAGATACGGAAATAAATTTGTTCTTGTCAGGAAATCGTGATTTTGGTGACTGATTTTACACAATCAGCAGTAAAAGATCACCTTGGAAATGCTGAACATCTTTGTGGAGAAATTAATTACTGCTTCTGGATCACTCAGATTCCTGTAAATATTGTTACCTTAGGGCTTTCTGCTACAAAAATAAAGTTTTGTGTTTCAAACTGAGCTGTTCTTACCAGTAGCCATTTACCGACAGCTATGGGAGGTGGAACAAACAGTTGTACACAGTGGTACTGACTGCAGAAGCAAAGTGCATCTCAAAATTTTCACAACCATCTTTTTAATTCCAACCTACATAACAATTTCATGCTCACATATAGGTTACTTTTGATTTTGGACTTTGTCTATTCTTTATTTACTATCGTTTCTTTACGGTTGTTTTACGTGCACATATAGGTATTAATATGTACCGTAAGTACTACTGCTGATAAATGTGCTGTCAGTAATAATAATATGGATTAAATTAAACCTGTTGTAATCCTTTAAAAGAAAGAAATGCAATACTGAATAACAATAAATATAACCAAGTTCTTAGACCACGTGAAACAAATTTAAGGAAGATTAGGTTATGAATTTTCCCTAAATCTTAAAATCAGTTATTTTAAATTGCTTTGAAAATCAGATGCATAAACATCATTTGTATAGCAGATCCCATCTACAGGCATTTATTTCTACTTAACCATTTGATGCTCTGGCAGTCTTAATATCTAGACAATATAACAGATTTGGGGAAAATCACTTTTTTTTTCCTTTTAATTTACAGAGTGTTTTCTTAAGACAACTTCAGCTCATCCACTAAATAAAGAATCACCTTTTTGTGACTAGTACTGTAACTGAAGTTACTAATTTCCATATATATATATATATGTAATTTGAGCTATTTGGAATTCATAGCTCCTTGTGTATTAAAAACACTCATCAGAAGAAATTCTTTCTAAAGCCATCGTGGCTGCACCCATGATTTTACGTTCTCATGGTGGTTTACGTAAAACCAATTGCACACAAAGAAAATAGAGGAACCGGTGCTGCAGTCAGAGCTATGTCAATGGACAAGAGTGGTCTCTGTGAGAAATCAGACAAGATATATCTGCAGTGCTGATGTAAGGGTGTAAGCCACAATACACATTACATACTTTAAATTTAGCCATCTTGCTAGTGTATATGTACCAGTTCTCATTAAACATTTAAATGATTGCACATAACATCACATAAATGCGTTCCTAGTAAGCACAAGTACAAACAGTTTAGCAGTGGATTATTTCTTATGCTGTAAAATTGCAAGTCACACAGAAAACTGTCAGCAAACTTACTTCTTTAAAATGCATAAACTAGTTCCAGGGTTATTGAGGTGGTGGTGTTTGGTTACTTTGCTGTAGTCGTATCATCTCACTTCTGCAATTTAGGGCACAAGGCATTCTTTCCTTAAGAGTGTTTCGCACTATCTAGGAAAAAAAATGTTCCAAATTTCCTTTCTAGTGAAGCAATTTCAGTTCTTGAACAACAGCAGGAAACAATGCATATAGAATTACCTGCTTTTGCAAATTCCTAATGAGTGACACTATTTTGGCCAGGGCTTGACTGGTTTGCTTCTCAGTGCCTAGAACAGGCCAGCCTATTCACAAGAAAAACATTTGAATGGACTACCTTCTTCACTGCTCTCACTGCTGAGGTCAAAGCAACCAGTGATACTGCTGAGGAGGAAACCAGCTCTTTATCCATCAGGCAGACCAACAACACTCCAAATTGGGGCACAAGAAGGCCCCAGCAGCCCAAAGTGTCTTCACTCGCCTTTCCCCATAAGCAAGGCAAAGCTCCTTTCTGTAATCCTCCTCCTCTTTCTCAAGCATTAAGTGGAAGGAGAGGAAGGGAGAAGAAGCACAGTTATGGAGACCTGCAGCACTTGCCTAGTCCTCCAGGTTTGCTTAATAGGAGCCCAGCAGAATGCATTTGTCTCAAACTACAAGCTGTGCATGTGCACCAAGAAGTCTTTTGCCAAAGTATGTTACCTTGTTACTGTTAAAGTCTGGCCTAATCTGAGTCCCATTAACACTAAACAGAACACATGCAAGGAATTTTTTAAGGTATAACTATACCATTGTCTCTCCACCCGTCTAAAAAAGAAAATGAAGCAACAGCAGTGATTGACATAAATCCAAACTCTTCTTTTGCACAATGCATAAAAGCTTACATTGTACTGCTACTAAGAAGTAGCTGAGTTTACATCTTGTTATCTCAGAACAATCTCAGTATTATTTGCCATTTAAGTCTTCAAGTTTGTTTTCTTTTTCCTGTGCTGCTGACAAGCCACTCTCCAGCCTCCTACACTTCTAGGACATACCAGAGTACGTTGAAAGCACAGATCAATTGCAGTCATGAAGCTATGTTTACAGAGTGACAACAGCAGATATTTTTCTGTTGCTGACTTGTCAAAAGTACTAATTTATATACTTGAATAGCTTTAGACAAAACTAGCAAATTAAACATGTAATTTTTGTGCATTTTTTGACAAATTACTAGGTGGTATTCCACTGCCCATTCAGTTATCAGAAAGAAAAAAACAAACAAAAAACAAACACAAAAAAAGTAGTCAAATCCAGCCTCCCATGTTCCAGTTTTCAGAGGAAACATCCTTTGAACATCTGAACCACCATCCACAAGAGCAGCAGCCAAGGGCCACTGTTTTTCTCCATGTGGCATGCTGGTGGCTGGCCGTGCAGCCATTCTTGCTCTTTGCTACAGCTGATGTAGCAAATCATGCTAAAGTAGATGAATTGAATTGATGATGAATTGAAAGTAGAGCTAAGTCCATTCCCCTGGAAACACCTGGTGTAGTTGGTCTGCTGGATGACTGGGCACAGCCATTTTAAAAGCTAGAATTGGTCTTGAAGCCTTCAGCTGGCTGTCACTGATCTGGAGTATTCCTTAAAATATTGAAAAACATATTTATGCCTTTGCTGTAAGATCGGTAAACTTCAGCATGCCAAAACCAATGCACAAGTGATAGCTGTTACTCTGAATCATCACTCTAGCATGGCCATTTATTTTGGCAACTGACTGGACAACATGGCTTCAGCTGTATGCTCTTAAATATTCTTGTGCTCCATTTTGTGCTGACCTAAGTGGCCCAGCACAAGCCCTACCCCTCATTTCAATCCATATTCTGTTGTCTTAAAGTAGTGCTGTAAGTATTCAATCTCTTGGAAGAAGGTTTCAATTTGCAGACCTAGTCTACCACACTGATTTTGTCCAGTTATTGCAAGTCTAGTTTAAAGAAAAAATCACAAGAGGTATTTCCATAGAAAAGATGGGGGGGTTAGATCAAAACCTTTGAGTATTAAGGATCCACATTGGGCCATGCCCAGAAATCTTTTTATATGGTGATTTTCAAGATGCATGCATTATTGCGAGCACATGGTATGTAAATGCATTGGGCTGCTTAATAAGCATTCACTGACACACATCTGCAGCTTTGCTAATGTACCTTTTATTCCTATGTGGTTGCCAAGGAAACAGGTTATGGCACAGTATCCTACCTAAAATACACTGAGCAAGTATTCTATAGTAATTTACTTAAAATAGGTACCACTCAAATTTTATAGCCCATTGCTTCTGTAAGTCCAGGTAACCTGAATTTATCCCTGATAATGTTTCACTGATTAGTGTAAGCCACCAATGCAGTCTTATTGTTTCTGAAAATTCATTACCATTTTCTGCATCATACAACAGTTTGTATTAAAAGGAAACTTAGATACAGAAAACATGTTTTAAGATATTCTTAGAATTGAGGAAGGTTTTAGTTTTGGGGGTTTGTGTTGGTTTTTTTGTTTTAATTTGGTTTCTTTATCTTACGTGTTGTCCCGTACCCTTAATGAATTATTTCTACTTAAGAGACATTAGCAAAATGCTAATGACTGATGAAGCAAACTTTCCTGCAGAATTGTGGAAATAGTGCTACTGAAACGAATAAAACCACTCGCTTTCTAGAACACAAATTATAGTACAAAGAATGGTTCAAAATTAATAAGTTAATCAGATGACACTAATTCTTTCATTCAATACATACTCATCTCAAATATAAAGCACAGATACTGGACGCTTATTTTAACCAAGAAGGTACCAGACATACTTATTTCAACAGAGATTACTATTGCACATTCACTATATGAAGGAAACTGCCAGTATTTGGAAAAGCAATGCAAAATGGGAAATTCTTGTTTTGATTATTCTTTGTCTTGATTATTTATCACAATACTATACTTGAATCTATTGCAGATTACAGTTCAAGAGGGTTTTTACTACCCGAGTACAATAATTTATAAAGGTAGAGATTAAATGAACTATGTGCAGCTAAATTAGAAAAACAATATTAGAAATGGGCATTGGCACTGAGGGAGCTCCCCTATCTTTGCTGTATGGCACAGATTTATAATGAACACCAGTGACTGGAATCCAGAGTTAGCATCCTGGCAAAACTCTGGAGGTTTGTTTGCCTGCCGGTACTTTTGTTTTTTTACAGGTCACTGGAGCCTATTACAACTTGTTGCAAGGATCTATTCTAACTTATTTTGGTTTTCCAACCTCTGCAGTAATAAAAATCCAGTAGGAGCTGGAAATACCCAACAGCATTCATGTGTGAATAGAGTAATGCAGTACCATAGCGAGAACAGCTCCTAAATGATTATGCAAAAGGTGGAACTTAAACTGAAAAAGAACAATCATGTAATACAGTGGTTTAAAAATGTTAAATACTTTAGCGTTATTTTTGTGTGAATTTAAAGAGATTTCAGCTTGCTATAATCAGGCCATAAATTTACTCACCCAAAATCAGGTTGTTGTTCTGTTATAGTCTTTAAAAAGTGGTATCAACAGGTATTTTCAGCAAAACCATCTCCGTGATTTTGTGAACCCTGTGGCTACTGTGTACCAGCCTGAAAAGGAGAAAATCCAAATTTAATGACTAAATTATTATACAAGTACTAAATCCCAGATACATTGTGTAATCACACACTGTAGGACTCCAAATCTGTATCTGGGAGGCTTACAACACACCAGCAATAAAACAGTTCCATTGACCAAACAATTGTGAATGCTGCTTCTGCCTGTATTGGTTTAGTATGGTTTAACCCATAATACTGCAAACTGAACATAAGGTTTCATAATATGTTCAAGACAAGAGTATAAGGATGTTTTCAGTTTTAAACCAGTTTTTCATTGGGGTCACTGGAAAAATTATACTAAAACCAATCATTGGCTTTACTTCCCTTCTCCATCTCAGCTGTATCCCCATTATTCCTCACACATTTACCTAATAATACCTCAAGTAATGGAGGCTTCACAGCTTGCTCAGTTAGTCTGGCCCCGAGTTCACAAGGTAAAGTCAGTGGAAAACAAGCGCATTCTAAGAGCAGCTTCACAGATCTCCAGTTTAGAAGACAAATCATGGTACAGCCAGAAACAGTTGTCATTACTAGCCAGCTCCCTTGACTGCACATAAACTGCGGAAACCAATTATAAGTTATTCTTTATTTTCAAAGCCTCCATAGGGTTGTTTTTCCAGTCTTTCAAAGGCCCGTCCTTTCTCCTTTTCGCATTCTGCCACTTTTCTTCTAGTCTCTTTTTGTCACAGGTATCATCACAGTATCTGTGATAATGACATTTCTAGGCAACTTGTGTTCTCTGGAATACACTTTCTGTATCTCTCTGCTTAAATGCTTATTCACCATTGTCAAACATCCTGAGTTTATGTTATTATGTATCAAACATTACAAAAAGGTTTTCATGTCATAGTGTAAAAATTACTCATTACAGGGCTTGTTCCAAAGGTATTAAACAAAATTAAATTGTTCCATAAAGCAACTGCAGAACCTTATGGATAAGGCCTTATGACTCAGCTGATGGCCATTTATATAGCAGCAATTAAGAATACATAGACCCATCTTCCATTTGCAAATCTACCACATACTTTTATAAGTAACATTATACAGGAAATGCAGGATCCATTATTTTGGCTTTAAAAACCTAAGAAGGCAATTTTTTTTTTGTGGTAGCTTAGCCAAGTACATTTTTAGTATATCTTGATTTGAGTAGGTATTCTATAGCTCACATCTGCCCATAACAAAGGCCAGAATGAAAGAAAATTCCATTAAGCTATTATTACTCCTTCGGATACTAATAATATCATATTCACAAATGACTGTGAAATATTACTGCGAGTGAGAAGCTTAAGCATCACATTTGGAGAAATACTTGGAGGTAAAATACTTTATCAAAGCTAAAGAATCTCTAAATTTCATAATAATAGAATTCAAGTGTAACATTAAACATAATCACATCTTTTAAAACATAATAAAGCAATTCACATCAAAGTACAAAGTACATCAGACACTAGGTACCCCCAAAGGGTTAACTGGTACCTAGTCATTACTACCGGAATCTAAAAGGCTGACAAATATTATCTGAACACAGATAGTTTCACACTGAGACACCTGCAGTTTCAAATCAAAATGAAGTTTAGAGGCAGAAGTAATCTTAATCAGAAAGGTCATTGAAAAACAAGTCAGATAGCATCTGACAATGATTTTTAGTTTGATTTCATTTTCAGTCATGCTCTATAGATTTTCTGTTAGGCAGAAATGGTATTTGCATGGATAAAAACACATTTCAATTAAAAAAAAGGAGGACTCCATCAATAATTAGGCTTCTATGATAAAACAGAAAAAAAATCCCCCAAAACAAAACAGAAACCCACAACAAACCACCGAGCCCCCCTAACAGTAACATTTGCAGCCTGTGCTGGAGGTGTGAAAAACTGCACCTGCTCCTGTGTGCTCCCATTAGCCTCCTTAGCCAAAGAGAATAAAATGGATCAAGTTTACAGAGGATTTCTTATGGCAACTCTGGCTATAACATTCTGACACTCTGCATTAGCTAGACGTAGCTACCATTAAAATACATATATCAACCTACATATAATAGGCAAACTGAACACAGCTTGTTAAATACTGGACTCTTCCTTAATAAATATATCACTTTCTTTAGCTAGAAGAAATTACCATTCACAGGCTGCCGATGAGTTTTTCCAGACTCACGAAAGCACTTGAGTTCAGTCATATTAAATGCAAGGAGGACTTGTACCCACTAACAAAAGAGCAAATTTGCAAATGGATTTAAACCCACCATAACGAAGCATGCTCATATAACCGAGCGACACATTGGTTATTTTAATGCCTTGAGTGGGTATGTTTGAACACAAAGACGTAATAAAAACAGTTTCTCACTAAGTGCCCTGTCTTTTCTAAAGATAAATATCAGTGGCAATAAATAGATTGCTTCTACATAGCATTTGCTCATCAACTTCCTTTAAAAATAACCACACAAGTAATAAACAAGAAAAGCAATTTTGATAGCTACACGTAATGGCACACTCCATATTAGCATTTCAGACAAAAAAAAAAAAATCAGCAGAAGCAAACTATGGGAGATAAATCAAATTACAGAAAAATGCAGACTTTAACATATCACTTGAGAGATGCTGTTTATTACATTTTCAGTTCTGCTTCTTTAGGTGGAACAGGAATATTGCACTGTGTCAAACTAATCTCATCATAATGAATCAGTGGTTTTATTATCAAACATTAGCCTATCAAGATAGACAAGTGATATTCCTGAACAGTTATACTCTGTGTATTTGGAATGCAGTGAAGTGATATATTTAGAAATAAATGAGAATTAGTTTGATATTACCGACACTGTCAAGGCTATTACTGATAATTGGCTGTGCTTGTAAATACCTCCTCTGCATTAATATTCAGTGCTGGGTCCTCATCCACACAAAATATTCTTAGTCATTTTAAAGTCAAGGACATGAAAGGAAAATGGCTACCCTGCTGCAAAAGTCTCATTGCAGTAGTGAGAATTTCTCAAGTCACGTACAAAGGAGATACACAAGGAGATCTACATTATAAGCTCAGTGGAGACATTTAGCGACATCTGATTCTGTATAAATAGTTACCTGTGGTACACATAAGATTTCACTTTACTAATACTGTTAAAAATACTAGCTAAAAATAGAAATAAGGAGTTACAATACTTAAGCTGGGCAAAATCTGTAAGGTCTGCAGGTACTGCAGACCACAAGCGAGCTTATTCTCTAAAGGCTTGTTTAAGATCTGACAGAAGTTCTTTTCCAGTATGCTTAAAGACAGTTCTTTACCTGAACTTCAGAATGGATCTGCTATTTAAAGAAAGGTTTATTAAGCATTACTATGGCTGAATTCAACAAAGGTGAAAGAGGTTTTAAACATATTGCTTATTCCCTAAATTTCTCAGCTGCTAAATATTTCAGTGATACTTTTATACTTTTGATAGTGAAACTATCGCTTTACATGCACACAGTACAAACCTTGACCTGCATGCAAGACTAGGCTAAATTTAAAAAAAGGAAACCAGGGTACGTTTCTGGAAACAACCAATGCAGAACAGGAATAGAACAGTTTTTGTTGTGCACAGCTTTAAAAACATGGCATCGTTTAAGAAATGATAGTCGCATGGGAACATAAAATGAGATCAGATTCTCACTTAGAACTGAAAGGAAACAACAACAAAATTGCATTGTGATATTGCTATTAAAGAGAAAGACATCTTTCTACATGTCTACTATTGCACCTTTTAACAGGATTTGGTTGCCAAGGAAACTGGTTCTGGCCCAGTATTAATCTGAAATGAATGTATTACAAAAGTTGGTGTAAGTAATGCAATACTCTGTTTTATTCTTTATGCTCAAAATCAGGTTTTTGAACCTAAGGCTGTTAAGTTTTTACTTCATAACCTTTTTTGTGTGAAGTAAAACATACTTCAAAGAACTGATACTCAGTTTAAGCTGACATGGCCATCTCTATCAACCCCTCTCTTTAAAGTCCTTCTACCTTAAAATAAAAATAAATAGTGCAGGCTTATGCTTGTAGCCAGTAGTTCAAATATGAGCATTAAAGCATATTCTTCTGTATTTAATATTTCGCACAAAACACAAAACCGCTTACGCCAGAATTTAAATATTTTCCATTTCTCTAACCTGCCTCAGTTTGTGTTTGTGTGTTTTAACTGCTAGCTCGGTCGTGCTTAGAGCCAGCTTGAAAATGTACCTGAATCAATAGGGTTTTCAAAAATTCTTTTGTTGCATAAGCGTTGCCACGCCCTTAGTACATATGATTATTTTAACAGACATGACTGCTCTACTTTCACAATAGATTTTTTTTTTTTAAAGCAGATAAGATCAACTGTCATGCCAATATGCAAAGCCAACAATTCAGTATTAGGTTGTTTTCATTACCAGCTTAATACGTTTTTTTCACCAAAAGCTACATTCCAAAGCCCATTTCATGTTCTTGCAACACTGACGAAGAAATCAGTAAAACATGCAAATCTCAACCTACCTGCATGTATCACTTAGAGCAGTGTTAGCATGGCAGTGCACCCAGCCATTTTTATGTAAAGCAATGGAGATAAGTTCTATTCTTGGTCGTCTTGGCAATTTTTTTGAAGCAGTTGTAAAAAATCAGATGGGAAGCAGCTCGAATAGACCATGGTCAGGAGAGCCGAGTTTATCAATAGGGAAAGCAGGAGTGGGGGAAAAAAGAAAACCAATGTCCTCGATCCAAGGTTTCCCGAAACTGCAACACAAGGTTGTTTTCTTTTTTTTTCTTCCTCCTCGGAAGGTTCAAAGCTTGGAGCTGACCACTGCAAAGGCCACTTGTCACATTTACTGAAAATCAGCCTATTGATATCACAGCTGAAAATATAAACTCAACAACCAAAGCCCCTTGCACAACGTGGACTGCGTAAGAGTTAAAAATAGATTTGACGTGCCTCCTACCTGCATAATAAATATGTAAGTTTCAAGTGCTTTAATTCGATATTCACATTAATTAACAATACAATATACATTATTTAAACTACAGTAAATGCAAGAAGAAAAAGGGTGACACCATCTGGAAGCACAGTTTGCTTTTTTTTTTCTCTCTCTTTCGAAGAGCTAATAATGTAGTTTTGAATGTGATGACAAGCTAACAGCTCACCACATTGCAAATGAAAAAAGAATTCTTAAGGTGATGCTCAAATATCTAAGCCTGTAATGAAGCACAGACCAGTCTTCTCTACTGCATGACATGGCACACAGACCATTTACATACTCACATTTGAGATACTAGGCACAGTATAATGAATTCAATACACAGCATGCACACAGCACAAGCAACGTTAATCCTGCCTGCCATTTTAGGCTTGCAGAAGTAAGATACATACTGCAGCACAGCTCTGGTAAGGGAGGAGGCAAGGGACAGCTCACCTTAAATGCAGTATCTGATTAATGTTGTAAGTGACATTGCGTATCAGCTACAGAGTCTTGGTTCAACTGGGTGGGAGGGAACAAAGAAAATTGTCATCAACTGGTGATGCAAGATGAGCTCCAGTCTCTAATACTGCTAGCAAACTCCAAATTCTACAATGATACAGTAGTAGGCAATTCAAACTCTTATCAAAATCTGACTGTGCAATGGCTGAATCCGCCTGCCGAGGAAAACAAAACAATCTTCTTGCCTATTGGAGAAACGCTGGATTGACTACAGCAACATCCTCTCGATGCAGGAAGATTTCACGTCGCTCATATTAAATCCTGGATACATTTGCTATGCTTTCCTAGTTTTTAAGTCTCAAAATTAAAAAAA
>NDXB01006826.1:75327-102601 GCA_002631895.1 Agapornis roseicollis | reverse complement strand
AAAAAGTATTATAAAAAAAAGAAGAAAAAAAGGGGGGGGGGGGGGGGGGGAGGGGGAAAGGGGGGGAAGGCATTAAAAACTGTTAACTGGCTTTTTAATGCCTAATAAGCAAAACTGTTGTATTTTCATTGTCCCTGTGTCTCCAAGGGGAGAATAAGACAACCATGCCAGAGTTAAAACAGACCACAAGATGTACCTGTTCAGAGAGCAGAATCCCACACACGCTATCTCAGTGACTTCTCACAGCTCCCCATCTCTCTACCTGCAGAATCTGCAAGCTGATACCCAACACAGAATTGTGAAGATTTACATGTTATCTCTGAAAATATTGCACTGAAAGATTTCTTTAGGTAAACATTGTTCACTATTATGTGTAACTGAATATAAATGGTTTCTGGCCAACTGCTGAAATTGATCTTTGAGAGACCAGATTTTGTAAAGAGAAGCACTATCTTTCATTTGACCTGCTGATAGAGCTGAGAAATAAAGCAGCCAACTCTTCTCCCACATATTCTCTCTCTAGGAACCTGTATACGCTATGATTTATTCCTTTTTTTTTTTAGGTAAAAGAGCACTTGGTATTAGCTTTCACTTTTAAAAACAAGTATTGCATTAAATCAGAAAATGTTGCACAGCAGCGACCAGACTGCTGTACGCACATATTCACTTGTAAACAAATAATCTGATTCTGACTTTTTTTTTTTTTGTCCTCCTTTTTTAATGATTAAATAGCTATTTATGTCGTTTTGAGGTTTTTCTTTGGGAAGTTATTTGGCATTTTGTTCTCTTCATTTTAAAGGCTGGGAATGAGATGATCCTAACAGTCAGTGCTTTAAAATATTCAGAATCCCCTTCCATAAATAGCACATCTGTCACACAGAAAGGAACCCAGCCAGCAAAAAGGCAGACCAGACCAGGAAAAACAACTGCTATTCCAATACGTGATTACAAAATAAGTTAGGATTTTAACAACCCTTTATTTGGCTTTTTGTTGTTTTAAGTTTTTTCAAGTCAGAGCTGTCTGGTTATTTACATGCCACCATATATCACTTTAAATTAAGAACATGGATTAATTTTGAGGGGGTTTTTAGTGTTCACCTCTTAGTCAAATGTATACGATCAAGCTAGTCATGCCCTGTTTAAAGCCATGGCATAGGTGCTATAAATTTCAGGAAGGGCCTTATATAGCACTTTTAGGTTTATGAGAAAAGACTGATTTCAGCAGAGGCTCTCAACAAATTTATCTGTTTCTACATTCCTGATGTCAGCATTCTCATTCTCCCAGAGAAATACTGTTCCAGGAGAAATGCAGCAAGGTGGACTGCATTGTGTGATTTAGAAAATATTAAAAGCCTTCTGTCAGTGAATGCAGCAGAGGAATAAACATATCTCAGTGAACAGGGAAGTGAGCTTGTTAAGTCTTTATGCCCTTGCTTTAATGGCCATTTTCAGTGATCAGTAATAATTTTCTGAGTTTAATCTGCAATTATTTTCCTTCAGACTCAATATAATTTCAGTTCAGAAATCAAATTTTAGGCCCTTCTACAGCTGCATAATATATCATGGTAAATAAAGAAATTAAAAAAAAATTGCAATTGCAGGTTTCACAATGTAGGCTCAAATTTTTAAGGTAGAGATATATTCCTATGTGATTTCTTAGTCAGAAACTTGGGTTTAAGATCTAACTTGATTTATGCCAAAACTGTCAATTCCCAAAGCACTGTCTCTCTTGATTCTTGACTTCAACATTCCCTGACTCTGCTAGGTCAAGACTATTTCAGCCCATGCTACGAGCTTATGTCAGTTCTTCATTCAATCAGCCTGAAGCGAGGCTATTTCAGATATCCTTACTGGATACCACAGGTTGTTTGTGGTGTAGCCTTTCCAACTTTCAAGCTTCCTATTTGCAAAGATGCTTCTTCCTCTGTTTATCACCACTCACCATCTAATCTCTCCTCACATACTATAGCTTGTCAAAATCAGTGAGGAATGAGGAGTCCCAGCATCACTTGGCATTGCAGTCTCCACCCTGCAGTATGTGGTTCCTTAGGGGAAAAATCCTAGACCTCCAGATTGATCATTTGGAGAGCTGAAGCAAAAGGAGATAGGTTGTGGAAAGAATGACTCACATAAAGTCCCTAAAACTGTACTGATTTTTGTCTGAAAGTATTGCCACACCTTGTCCTCCTAAGGAGGAAACGTGAGGGCAGTCTGATAGACTGGGAACTCTGCAAATCACCAACCTTGCAGCAGTAAATATCTGAAAAATGACTGTCAGACTGAGAAAACAGTGACAAGCATTCAGTTTTACATGGATCAACTCACTTGCCTTTATTCAACACAGGCTCAAGCTGGACCAAGAGAATCAATTGTCTCTCTAGCTATAGGAGATACGTAATTAAACATAATTCACAATTCCTGAGTATTAAAAAAAGCCAAACTTTTTTTAACTGTTTGCCAAGTAAACAAGCAATATACAAAAAACAAAGAATAGAGTTGGTCCCAGCCCACAAAAACTGTAGTTGACTGTTCTATGAGGCCACCCCTGCAAAGCAATGACAAGGGGACATGAAACACAGCTGGGAATCCTGGGTGGGTGTTTCCAAAGTGCATTCCAGAATCAGCTAAAGGCTTTTAACAAACCTGCTCCTGGAATGACTGTTTCAGTCTCTGAATTTAGCTGCATCAATTTTATTTGTCTCTTCATTCCACTAGTGCCATTGCTTAAAACCACATTGTTCACCAATACTCAGTTTGAAATTAGAGTCACTTTGGAAAAGAAAACACAAACCCTTGATCATGACCTAAATTCTCTGACCTAACACTCATGTTCAGTAAAGCATCCGTACACCTAGACATGCAGGCTAGCAACGAACTTGGTGGTCAAATGACTTCTGTCCTGGTTTCAGTTGGGAATCCTACTCCTTACCACACCACTTAGAAGCTACTTCCTTCAGTACTGAAACCTCAGCTAATTGTTGGTGGGCTGTAGAAAACAAACGTGGAGAAGGGGAAAAGGATTGGTGAGAGAACCTCAACAGTTTGCCTTACTAGATCCAAAGCACTTTTATACCCGATCCAGCTAACATGCCCTGGACTTCCATTTCTGTATGCATCTCGCTCAAGCTGCCCTAAGGATAAAACTAAATTGGTTAAGTGCTAAATGCTTTCCCAGACTTTTCCACAATTCCTTCTGTGTCTCTCTATGGCTAGACAAATTCTTCAATTATTTGCTGGGACAGAAAACAGTTGTTCTGAGTTATTCCTGTATGTGATTTACACATCCTCATTCTTAGTTGCCACACTTACAGAAAAAGACCATCAGAAATAATATCTAAGTGGTCTAAGATTCTTATTAGATGGAGGTAGAAAATGGAGATGTTTTCAGCACTACAGGATTAAAAGCAGAAGAGCATTTAAAAGCAGGTCCTCTTACAAAAGGCAAATACTGAGATTCTACAGTAGTAGCAAATACCTGAGTGTTATGAAATGTATATTAATATACTGCATTGTACCAGTGTGTTATAAATCTGCAATCATATATATATATATATAGATAAATGAAAAAGCATGGGCTTGCCTAAACTGAAGGATCACAGAAGTCATGTATTAAGATATATTGAGGTGCTGTATATGCATTTTCATGAAACACTTTTAGCAGCTGCGTACAGTCTAGTAGTCCATAATCTATAAAATCTTTAAGGATTAGAATACCTGGGATTGACTGTAAAAACTGGCAAAGAGAATTTCTTTAAAAACTGTAAATCCATCCATAGGAACTGAAGAAAGTGTTGCCTTTGTAGATACTTGCACTCACCTTTACAGGTTCCATTTCTGTATTTTTTTGTGTAACATAACAGCCAAGATAGCTAGCAATAACAAGTGGCTTTGACTTGCTTTTTCTCTGATTAATGCTTCAGTTACCGATGAGCTTGGTCACTTCCTCTAATTATACCTCCTAAGGCCGTATTTACTTTCTAAACTGCTGCCAGACACTATGCCAACGGTTTCAGATTTCTATCTCCTATCACTCCTAGCTGATTTACCTGATAGGTGAATTTACGTGTTCCATTTTTACTCTGTTCTTATCAAGTCTATTTTTCTCTGTACTAAATGGCACAACTTGCCTGACACTCATACCTACACTTTTTCTGTGCTTCCCTTGTGTTGATCACCACTTTCATGTTCATTTGTCCTCCTCCAGTTTTGAGGGCCAGACTTTTCATTTACAGACCAACAAACTCAAAGACTTCATATGGAAAGAAGCTTCACTTTGTCACATGAAGTCTTGGAGAGAGATTCAGACATTTTTGCCAAATCATTCTTATTAACACTAGACACTAGAAAAATAGGCCAATAAAAACTGGGGTGGGGGACGGACGATGACACGGGACAAGGACGAGAGACAACAACAACAAGAAATCTATTATGTGCACAAGGAAGTTCAGCCACTCTGCATCCTCATATCACCAGAAAATTTGCTTTTATCTGTTCCTGATGAAATTGACTTCTCAGACATAAGAATTGATGCAGGATCAGTTTTGTGACTGTGGTCTCTCTCAATTATTAATTTCCCCCCACCCCATAAAGTTTGATTTGGGACTATTCAGCTATTTTGAAGAATAGACAAGATAAAAACACACATTTCTCATTAAGAATACCAAGAAATCAGTTTTGAATAATATGAGTACCAGAACAAGCAGGGTTATGAAGCTGAAGTATGTCAATAAAGAGAAAATATTCTGGAAATTCAAAAAAACCTGCTCAGCGTTTGATAAAATCAAATGTCACATAATAGGACAGAGAAATCTCACTTCCTAAACCCCATATGTATAGATTGCTGCCTCACAGCTCCAAGCAGTCTAACAAATATAGAACCAATGCAACAAAAAGAATCCATTTCCAATTTACTTGCTCAAGCTCAACCAGCCATTATGCTGCTAAGCGTGGGCTGCTCTTTGAGGCCAGTAGACTTGCTCAAGCCATTTCTCCCAACATGTCCGCTTGTGAAGCTTGTTCCCTCATTTTTCATCTGCTCCTGACAAATGAGAGGGGAGTTCTAAGCCTTCATCTTCCAAGTGTTAACCTGGCATATGTAACCAAAACCCAAGAGCATCAGCTATGAATCCTAAACTACTGATCTTTTTCCTCCAATGACATACAACGAGATTCATTTACTACCACTCTTACATTGCCATCATTTCCATGGTTAAGGAATACTTATATTCCCAACCAGCCAGGCACCTCATTTTAAGAGAGCTGTTCTACAAATCAGTCCCTGAAGTCTCACCTAGTTCAGCCAGGACTGAGGTCAGTGTAAATGAGGCCCTGTTTAAAAAGGTTTCAGTTCTAAGTCACTTATGAAATTACATCGTTTCTCTTCATATAAACACCACAGCTTTTCCGTATTTCAGAACTGAAACTATTCTTTTGATGCTATGAATGAGTCAGGAAGAGAAATGGATGCACCAACACAAAGTTGTATCCCATTAAGTCCTTATGAATTAAAATGAAATTTTAGGACTAAAGCAAGTGAGCAGTAGTAGCACTTTGCTAGAGTGTGGTTGTACAAAAGGCTCTATTAACAATAATAGTACATTTTTACAGCATGTTTTAGCCAACAGTCTCAGAGATCATTACAAGCATTAATTGAGTCTAACTAGAGCCTGTGATATATTAGTATTATTATGCTAATTTTATTGATGGAAAGAGAAAAAGATGGAGAGGTTAAATAATCTGCTCAGGAACAGAACCCAGAACCACATGCACAAGTGGGTTATCCCAAACAAGAGCAGTTGTCAGAAAAATGGAAGTGGAATGTCAGATACAACCATCATATCATAGTTTTGGAAGCCTTTCATAATTACTCTGAGAAAGTGTTCACCAGTCAAGGAAATAGTGTTGGTGTGGACTAATAGCAAATACCTTTCTTTCACTTGTTCTTTTATTTTGTAAGCCTTAGTAACCTTCACAGGTTCATTCATAAGCACCAAGAACTGGTGCTTATGTAGATATATATCTACTATAACTAGGTTATGTTAGTTCCCTCAGATGCAAGTTTAAAAGCAAACAGTATTTTAAGTAATGACCATTAGGCCTCAGCCAGTCATCTGTATTACTCTTATTACTTCAAATAAGAGGACAACTTGACCATATCCTACTTTTCTTCAAAACATCAAGCTGGATGTAGAATGGCAAAACTTTGCCTCTTGAAGTACCATTTCAGTGTCCTTCAACACTTACAGGTTTTTTTTTCACAACAAAACAACAACAAAAATCCCAAAATCATTTAACAGCTGCGTTGGCTTATTTTCCTTACTGAACATCATGGAAAACTCTTAATCCAGTGCTCATTAATCTTCATCTGATTTAATATAGGCCCCAACAACACACGCAACAGTTTCATCTTTACCAAACATCAGGGACTCTATTCCAGACAAAAATAATCCTTAGTCTTTCTTCTAACATTAATACCTTGATGGCTGCAGGACAGAGCCAGACACAGCCCTGTGATTTCCAGGTAAGTCTGCAGTACCAGAGCAGGGCTGAGATCAAACCAGAAAGCCAATCTACCAGTCAGGATGAGACCTAGCCTTATGACCAACAGGCAGGTCTACAATAACAAAAGAGAACCAGTCAGGCTGGAAGGTCAGTCCACAGATCTGCAATCAGTACAACCTACAATGATCAAGACCTACACACAAACATGACTGCAAAAGAAATAGGTACACCTGAATTTAAATAGAGCCCCTGGGCTCATGGGCAGAGGTGGGGAGGACCCAGGTGAGGCCAATAGAGGCTTATTCATGTCTTCAGGTCCCTAAGAGTCTCTCTTTTTCTTGTGTCCTCTTCTTTCTACCCTCCTTGATGCTAGCCTTAGTTCTCATGTGGTTGCATGTTGAATCAGACCAGAGCACTGGTTCAACTGAAAACTAATCCTCTTTTGGTAAGGTTATTTCTGGTTATATTAGTCAATTCACCCATTTCACCACATTGCTTGCTGTGTGAAAGCTAAACCTAGAGCTATGGAGGCAGCTGGAACATGTGGTTTGGAGTTGACAATCAATATGGTGGTAGTGTGGTATAGACTGCATCCAGAGTTTTCTGGAATAGTTTGGATATGGATTTTCATACTGTAATTACCTTCTAATTTCAAACTATGTATATTGCAGGTGTTGCTGCTCACAGACAGTGAATTCATTCTGTAAGTTGAGTTCACTTTTTAATTTATATAGTTCTGTTAGATGATCTACAGACAGCTGGACTAGATTATTTCATTAAAAAGTGCTAGAGGACACCCAAGTGTCTCAAAGAGCATAGTCTGCAGAAGAACTACTAAAATAAAGGAGAACCAGGCATGAAGAAGAAAGGGAAAAGAAAACAATGTATTTATTTTTAAATATCAGAGCTTGCTTTTTCTTTCCACACCCTGTGCAATAATCCAGCAATGGAATGCAAATTAGCATTCATGGTTTTTTTAAACAATAGCCTTTGTGTTCCAAACCACACTGACAAAGCAGAACAGTCCAAACAAAGCATGTTCACAAAATCTTTTGCCAGCAATGCGCTAACCAGTTTTGTTGGAAACATCTAACACTGTGAGTGAATCTGTTTTGGAAAGTAATCACATAAGTTCAACTTCTCTTTACCCAGCTGAGAATCTATTTGCCTCTTTTTCAAGCTGAATTTCAGTCTGTTACATCACTGCAAATTCAGTGAGGTCACTATGGTCCTACTGTAAGTGCTACTGAAGCTCTAGGCCTAGGGGACCAGGCTGAACATAACACCAGCAAGGGCTTAACCTGATTTCCAGGATCAATGAGAAGTACACTAAAAAAGCACAGTGCTTCAACTTCAGAGACCACACTATTTGCTGTGCTTGTGAATATAGAAAACAAGGTGTATCACCAAAACCTATAACCTTATGACTTGAAGACACTAGAGAGGATAGTCACGATATACATCCCAAAAAAAATTGGTGGAAGAGAATATATTTGCTGGTCTATTCTGTCTAGCTTCCACCCTATTTAGATCCTACCAGCATGTGTAAAATCTCCCATCCTATCTTCATGTGTGGTCAAAACCACATTGCCTGAGAGGGCTTCCTGGAACTAGTGTTGTTGCAGGACAATGGAACATCTGTAATGAATGTGAGCTTGAAGATACACTTCAAGGTGTTTGAACTTGTATTATTTGAAATGATAACCCATCAACAGCCCTCATCACTCTGAAATCTTATGTATAAATCATCAGAGGTTATCCTCTCCATTAACAGTGGAAAATATATGAATATCATAAGCAGCAATAACAATAATAATCCACCAAAAAAAAAAAAGGATTAGAATGCAGACAACCTGTCTCTATGTTGCTTTTTTCTACACTGCATGTAGTTGTCATCCATTTCAATCCTGTGATTACCTTGCTGTGCGAAATCAGGTTGTCTGCTTCTGCTGTTTGAGCTTCTCTGCTGCTATAAAATGGACCCATGTCTGGACAAATGCAGAGGAAGAGCAGGGACAGAATAGTTGAAGAATGAAAACACAACAAAGCAATTTTAAAACTCTCATATGTGTAAGGGAAAACAGTGAGAAATGAGTTACAACCCTTACTAGCTTTTGCCTACTTGACAAAAAATCCACTGGCATTACCCCTTGCTTTCAATAGGAGGAGCTTTATTGGAAAAAAAGAATTTGATGCTTCTGGAATGTTGAGCATCTTGCTCAGCATAACTTGCTGAGCATATCTGTTTGAAAAAGTCTGTGGTCTATAATCACCTCAGTAATGATTAAACCAAGCAAAAATCTGGTATTACCTAAAAGTTTATAAACTGGAATTTAATTTAACTGTAAATGCTGCCTTTAAAAGACACCAAAATTACTACAACTGCCACCATAAAGCTGCAGTAGTGACTGAACTTAGAACCATATGATCCTAAGGCTGTAACCCCAAAGAAGCCATAGAAAAGGAAATTGAAAACTGCTTCCTGATATCTAGGACATAAAAGACTTTGCCACAGCAACAAGCACTTGTGAACAAGACACTGAGAAGAGACCCCCTCCTCAATCACCCTACTCATGTTACCAAAATCCTGTAGAGATGACAGTTTCCACCAGTATTCAGGTTTCAATTTGCGGTTATTCTAAATCTGGTACTGTATTTGCAATGCTGTTAAGTGATACTCAGAATGGACAGCTTCATACTGCGTTACTCTTCAAACAGACAGCACTATTTTCCATCTGTCAGATCGGACTTTCCCCACCTCCCTGTAGCAGGACTCCTCATCTTCTCTCCCCTCCCCTGCTTCAACACTGTGCATAACAGGATGAAATAAGAAAAGCAGCAGAATTGCAATCTTCTTATGGTAAAAAAAATATATTAATAATTAAACCCCACATCTTTGTTCTTTTATTTTCTAGTATGTCTGACATAATTTTTAACTTCCATTGTGAATATGGACCTATAATACCATTATATAGTTTGTTTTCATATTTTTACACCGCATTTCAGTGATGATGAAGTGCATACATCTCTGAAAGACATATCAGTAGGTGTGAATGTACACTTTACAGTTCATGTGTTGTTCCTGACATGCTGTGGTATTTTCTTCACTGAACTCTAAGCTTAAACAAGCACTCAGTAAAGTGCAGTCCCACAGTAGCCTGAAAGGCCTTACATAGGAGCCCAGCTCACAGCCCTCTGTGGTGGCTGTACAAGGGCAGCGGTGAGCAGCACAGAGCTGGAAGCTCCAGGCAGCTGCCTGCCTTGCAACAGGCAGTGCTAGCCTCCAATCAGGGCACAGCCTTCGCCCAAACCTTTCTGTCCTAAGTCATTACTTGGATATCATTCTCTGTGTTTATGTTCTGCTACAAGGCAGGAAACACTTTTTCCCCATCACAGAATCATACAATGGTTTGGGTTGGAAAGGACCTTAAGATCATCTAGTTCCAGCCCCCCTGCCATGGGCAGGGACACCTCACTAAAGACCATGTTACCCAAGGCTCTGTCCAACCTGGCCTTTAAGTCTGCCAGGGATGGAGCATTTACCACTTCTTTGGGCAACCTCTTCCAGAGCCTCATCACCCTTACAGTAAAGAACTTCCTCCTTATATCTAACCTAAATCTTCCCTGGTAAGTTTGAACCCATTACCCCTTGTCCTATCACTACAGCCTCTGCTGAACAGCCTATCTCTGGCATCCTTATAGGCCCCCTTCAGATACTGGAAGGCTGCTATGACATCTCCACACAGCCTTCTCTCCTCCAGGCTGAAGAGCTCCAATTTTCTCAGCCTGTTTTCATATGGAAGGTGCTGAAGACCCCGATCACCCTCATGGCCTCCGTTGGACTTGCTCCAACAACTCCATGTCACGGAGAACAATTTTAAATTGAAAGAGGGTAGATTTATATTAGACATTAGGAGGAAAGTCTTTACAGTGAAGGTGATGAGGCGCTGGCAAAAGGTTGCCCAGAGAAGTTGTAGATGCCCCAGAGAAGTGTTCAAGGCCAGGCTGGACAGAGCTTTGAGCAATCTGATCTAGTGGAGTATGTCCCTGCCCATGGCAGGGAGGTTGGAACTGGATGAGCTTTAAGGTCCCCTCCAACCCAAACCATTCTGTGATTCTATGATCATACCTCAAGTTCGGGGCTCATTCCAAATAGCAAAGTGGGGCTTATTGTCAGCTGGCTTTAATTTTCAGATCCTGTGCAAATTGTGCTGAAATAAATGCCAAGCTGAAAACAGCTTATCTGCTGCTGCCCAGTCACAGAAGAATTTAGCAAGTGATTTAGCTCATACTTCTTCTTTTTTACTTTAAGTTTCAGTGGAGAATCTCACTGGTTCATGTACACTCACTGCTAAATAAGCAGTTTTCTTCTCTTTCTTCATCTGCTTGTTAGAGCTACAGAAGTAAGGTCATATACACAAGGCCACGGCTTTCAAACTTAAATGTCACAAGTTGAGCATGTAAGTATGTAGTGAATCATACAGTAACACAGTGGTTATTGAAATTTTATCCTGAAAGACAGTGTAACATTTTTCCTCCTTAGAGCATCGTGGAATAGGATTCTAGATCCTATTATTAGGAAGAATATTAGCTTTTCTTTTTAATTGTATTTGTTTATTTTAAAATAATTTTCCATTTCACAGGTGTATATCAAAACTAAATCAAGCATACCCTAAAAGCTTAAATATTAAAAGGCAAGTGAACACCAGATTCAGTTTTATAATCATTTAAAAGCTAGAATTCATTTTCTCATATACATACTCATGAACAGGGCTCGTGGGGTTGACAATAGCAGAAAAATTTCCCAGAAAAATTAGTCTATTTATTTCAAATGTCTATGTCTAGGTAGCCTATCTACAAATAAAAACCCAAAGATTTTATTAGCTTTACCTTATTCCAAAAGGCAACCCCTAAGCTTTTCAGGGAATACAGTCAATGTGGGGAAGCAAGAGGTAAAAGATATGCTTGTCTTTCCCTCAAGCACAGCACAACAACAGTATATCAGCCTTGTTAGGTCAAGAACTCATTGTTTTGAATAAATAAATAAGATTTGTCTTCCTGACTTTGGTGTACTTCAGAAGTAAACAGTAAAAGGGACAAATCCACCAAAAATGGTTGTTCACTAACATCTTAATTGTTCTAAAGGTAACGAGTAAACAGCATACATCTTTCAAAGTATAAACTCAGTTCTGATACTTGGTTCTGCAAGTTGACTTTGCATTTAGAAAGGCTATGATCCCAGCTTAATTTGCTAATTTTGTATCTGACAATAGTTACCTACAGCTGGATTCCATGGTATTCTTTATAATCATTTTTACTACAGATCAGTGAAAGCAAGCTTTCATTTCTTTAAAAAATAATCCTGGTGTATATCTCACTTGGCTAACCTATAGCGTTTTCACATGCCAACTCATACTCGTCTTCTGCTTGACCTTGTTTCATAGTAACATGAAACAAGCTTAGTAGTAGTATGGTTGTAATAGCATGGATATGAAAATTGTTAAAGTCAAACAGTTCAAATTCCTTTAAGTTCCAGCCAGTTACATAAAACCACTTTGTGCAGGGGTATCTGAGGCTTTCTTCTTTACATTCTATGATTCTATGGTTCTGTTTTACAGCACTGATGGCTGCACTTTCTTAGAAGGTGGCAGAGCTAGAGCTTTACATCTAGAATCAGTCACCTAACAGTAAACCAAATAGCTGCAATGTCATTACTGTGGGCTGTGTGGTGAATAAGTGCATGGAGTCTTTGCCTGTTGAGTACCTTTGTTTGCAGCTCTTTGTTTTGCTGACCATAAACCACAGGGTTAAAGTACAGAGCAAACAACTAAACAAGAAAGGCTGCTAAATGTAAAATAGTGTTAAAAGGGTGTCTTCCAACAGCTGTTATCAGAAGAAGCAGAAGATGCAAACTCATTTGCAGTCCATGAATAATGATAGTTTTCTGGCCTTTTTACTTGAGCTATTTAAATGGCCAGCATGTGTTCCTTCTCTGCAAGAAAAGGCAGAAGCTAACTACAATGATGACTATAAGAATACAATTAAAAAGCTGTTCTTGCAAAAGTAGCTCCAAACACAGTTCTCCAAGGAGGTTCTGAAGGGGACCTATAGGGATGCTGGGGAGGGACTCTTCATTAGGGACTGTACTGAAAGGACAAGGGGTAACGGGTTCAAACTTAAACAGGAGAGGTTCAGACTGGATATAAGGAAGAAATTCTTTCCTGTTAGGGTGGTGAGATGCTGGAATGGGTTGGCCAGGGAGGCATACTATNTTAAACAGGAGAGGTTCAGACTGGATATAAGGAAGAAATTCTTTCCTGTTAGGGTGGTGAGATGCTGGAATGGGTTGGCCAGGGAGGCTGTGAATACTCCATCCCTGGCAGTGTTCAAGGCCAGATTGGATGAAGCCTTGGGTGACATGGTTTAGTGTGAGGTGTCCCTGCTTATGGCAGGGCGGTTGGAACTAGATGATCTTAAGGTCCCTTCCAACCCTAACTATTCTATGATTCTATTATTCTATGAATGTGTCTACATGTCTTTCTTTTATGCCTTCTGTTAGTAATAGGCAGATAGCTTTAAGCTTTGTTATAATCCAAACATAAATGATGACTTGAAATTTCACTGAGTGCACCAGTGGTAAATATTGCAAAGGCCAGCATATACAGCAAGACACCGGTTAAGTGCCATCAACCATGACACTGAGGTCACAGAGGAGGTGATGGCACAGGAGAAAATACTGAACTTCTTTCTTCATTTGAATGCATTCTCAAACTCTTTTTGCTATTAGCAACCTGACTGAAGTAATAAAAAGAAATCAACTGTATAAAGAGATGAGGTTTACTATATTTTCTGTATGCCAGGATACTGAGCATTTTCCATCTGATGAATTACTGAACGTGTTTATGATCTTTAAAGCCAGCTCCCAGGTCCTGTAAAAAAATGAAACAAAACCAGAAACAACCCCAAAGGTATCATGATTTGTGCAGTGAGCTTGATGCTGTTTTTCCCCACAACTGCAAGCACAGTTAGCAGCTATCCACAATAAGGGCACTTTGCCTTCATATGTTTTTAGCTGATTTTACTGTAACCTTTACATGTGATATATTGGTTTTCATGGTTGAAAGACTATCATACCAGAACCTGTAAAGCATATCCTTAACTGTCACCTTTTAATAGCCATTTAGCAGAAAGATGAATATAGAAAGAATGGAAATAAAAAGTATCCTCATCATAAAAACCCCCATTTTCGATAGATAAATTGACTCATTTGATGCTATTTCATAGGACAGAGCAATGAATAAACAAAGAGATTAAGCTGCTTTCTGAGCTTTCTTGATGGTTCCTCAGTTGACAGATGGGTAGTACAGGGAAATAAACTTGCAGTGCAATAACCCTGATGGCTAAAATAATTCAGCCTCCAAAACCATGACTCTAGAATCTTTCACAAGTACTACATTTACTAGAAAAATAAAGTTACGTTCATGATAGTATCTATCTGGCACTTAGTATAATATAATCTGCTCTGAATGTTTGCTTTCAAATATCCAAATAGATGAGGGCTCTGAGCAGTATTTGAGATGAAATGTTAGTCAGCAAGATAAGATTTTTCATTTAAAAAGGAACTGGCTTTGCCAGCTGTCACTAGCAATTGGCTTTAAACCCACATGTAAGGAAGGATACATGTAACTAAAACTGTTATGTCCACAACATCCTTGAAACTATTCAGTTGTAAGCACTGCTCCTCCACTGAAGTTCAGCTGTCTCAGGGTCTTGTATTTTTGGTATTTCAATGCTCCCCAACCTCTAATATTTTCTTAATTTTATTTAAATGCATGATCTTTAAAATGCAGTTAAATGTTGGGTTTCCTTGAGATAAGTTGCAATTTGTGTTTGATTTTTCAGGCATCTTTAATAGATGCTCCCTGTGTTTAACTGAAGTATGCATTACTGAGAAGTCTGACTTCAACTTGAGAGCAGAGACAAGCACTCACAAGAGGCGTTTCAGAGGCAAGGAGCATACTGTGAATGATCTGAGGAGTCTCAGATTTTTCCATATGCCCATCAGTTAAGCAAGTGCATACGCACACGAACACCACAGTTTAACCATTTCCAAAGCAACTAACTAATTTCAGAGCGTAAGTTCTGTTTTCAGATGTCGTGTAATAACTTCGATGCAAGCTTTCATTTTGCTCATGGCTAGCTGTCACTCCACTCTTAGCCATAGGCTTACTACAGCCAAGCAGATTTCCAGCCTAATATGGCTGCTTCTGAGAACACAGTGGCGTAATTTTTACTGCATCAAAGACCAGGCTGTGGTTGGGTGTTAGATTTTTCTAACAGTAAACCATGGACACGGGTACTACATCTAGTTTCTGACTTAACAAAACTGTATAGTTGGAGTTTACATAACTCACCTATAGTTAATCTTCAAGAATACTTCTGAATACAGATAGTATATGGATGGGGCACAGCCAGCATCTCCTGACCGAGTCTGCATGGTTCAAAAAAGTGACACGTAGTCTCCACAGATACATGAGGCCTCTGAGCGCACAGAGAAGAGATGAGCATGCTTTAAAATGATTTACATGTGCTGCAAAAAGTGTACTTGATTTTCACATAAAAAGAAACATTAACATTTTTTCTTTTATTTAAAGAAAGGGGAAGGCAGTGGCCAGCAACTACAACTTCCCTCACAGGACACAGAATTGCCTCTTCCTGTCAACCCGTTCACACTACCACATCATATCAGACTTATGGCTCCAAAGCTTCAAACTGCTCCACACAGGCCAGCTTCTGTTTTTACTGGGGCTCTGTGCAGTCATATAGCTTCAGTTCAACACTTTCAACACTGGTGTCTGGAGCTGTTTTTAAAAATGCACTGCATTCTCACAATTCAGCCTCCTGGTCTCCTAGGATAACCTGTTTAGCAAGTGGGGCATTTAGCTACTTCAGCCATAAACATACATATATATATATATATAGTAGGCATTTTACCTTCCATTTATACTGTAGAAGGATGAACTCCCTGAAAGCATACACTAAATAAGCAGAAAACTTGTTTTTGCTAGAATATGCAGAATAGACATAGTAAAATCAAACCACTGTCTCCCATGGTTGTCAGGGGCCCTGGAAAGTCAGCTTTATATGTGCATAAATAACTAACACTTTGCTTAGTCATCATCTATCAGATGGTCATTTCCTATGTGTGGGCAAAAGGACACAGTAGCTTAAGGTCTTCTGTGCAGTTTAGATCTGTATGCTGATTTAGATCAGTGTGCAGGCATATTGTAAAATTTCAGTGTATGAATTTTCACAGCTCATGTAACAAAATCATGGGCCTGTTCATGCAAGTCTTTACCCACCACACACTCAAACATGGCTTCACACTCAGCGTGGGAAGCAGCTCTATGCTAGTTAGAATTTTACCAGAACCTCAGCTCTGCTCTTAGATGTAAAGGTGGCTAGTAAGAGATAGTCTTCAAAATCAGAAGGATCTTAAACAAGGGATGATGAGTATCAGTGTGTCTTACCATAGTGAATCTTTTGTGAACGACACAAACTGAATGACTGAATACAGACACTCAGCATTATCATATTACAGCAAAACTTTCACCCACCACATAACCTTACACTACCTGTCTGGTTAGAAATTTAGAGAGTATTTTCACCTATGATATATGCCACTCTTTGAAAAAGTGATTTTTTTTTTTTTTTTTTAATGCAAGATTAATTGCATGGTCTGGGATGGCAGAGCCATCTGTGACTCAGCATATCAGAGCTTCCTTGGTATTTTCACTGGAAACTTGAGAGCTGAGGTGCNCCTTCTTTTAAAAAATTATTTTTTTTTTTTTTTTTTTTAATGCAAGATTAATTGCATGGTCTGGGATGGCAGAGCCATCTGTGACTCAGCATATCAGAGCTTCCTTGGTATTTTCACTGGAAACTTGAGAGCTGAGGTGCTGGCATGGAAACAAGATTTTGTTTTTTATCTGCCACAAAGGAAATCACTGTCTTTTGCTCGTATTTATATTGGACTGGGTTTGCACTACTGTGACTACATCAGCTTAATAGTAATTACATGTGGAAAAGAAATACCGAAACAAAGCCCCACAGGTTTTACTTGTCTGGCTGAAGAAACAGGATTTCTGAGATGCCAAAGTTTTATGCCACCTTTGAACTGTTCAAATTCGGTAGATTGTTCAGCTATCAAAGTAACCAAGAGCAGGGCTGGGATCATCCTAACAGGCACTGAGAGATAGAATACCTTAATTTACCAGTTAAACATTTCATGGGCTTCATCACAATTCCAGGACATTTTGTAAGGTTTAGATCATGTACCACTCAGTGCCGCATTGATACTGTTCTAGGATATTCTAGGAATATTTCTGTTTTCCCTCTGCCTAGTTGAAGGAATTTCCTGGTGTACAATAAAAGTCTTTACCTTGTGGATTTCCCAATATTACAAAAGTTTTTTAAAATGTTGATACTGAACTTGACTGATAGGAAATGAAACACATTTATGCATCACCAACATTTATGTGTGAAACTAAAGCTTCATTTCAAGAGCATCAAAGGTTTCATTTGGAGTTTTTAATTACACTATCTATAGCAGTAAAGCTCATTTTGGGACTTATGCAAAATAATAAACCCATGATACATGTTAGTTGTATTATTCCAGACACTAGTAATTGGCATTACACTGATATTATACTGATAAAAAAATTCTGAAATATTTAAAGGAAATTAAAATCAGATTACTACCCATCTTATACTCTCTTTTATGATTGCTACATCTATTGACTTTCAAGCGACATCCTGAGTAGAAAACAGGAGCAAGCAGGGGTAACTGCACCAAAGTATTTGGTGTAATGACAAGGGCTTTGGGTTAAATGTGCCTACCATCTTCCCGGATTTGCCCTCCAAAGCTCCTGCTTTGTAATAGCCACAGATTGGCAGGTCACATTTACTTTTGCTGGTTCCTTATGCTCAGCATGCCTTACAGCTATTTCAATGCACAGTATATGGTGAGTCTGACTTGCATTACTACAATGTGCTACATTTTGTTGATATTGCTTGTGACTTGAAAGGGGCTGCAATATATTTTCAGCAAGATGCCATCATACTTGCCAGCTTTGGGCTTTTTTTAGATAGAATTATATGGAAATGGGGTCACAAAATTATTCAGATTGATGGAGCAGATAGAACACATCTGGGAAGCAGGTTTATTGCTATTTATGAGAAAAGAAACTCTAGGCAATGTGCTGGTTATTACCACCATGAGTGATCCTGCAATTACTAGTACTCCATCTATCAATATCAAAAGGTAAAGGTAAAGGCAAAGAAGATGGGGGCCCTATGTCTGTCAAGATACTGTCCAACTGAAGCTTATAAGGATACTGTTACTACAAGCTGTCCTCTCTAGGTGACAGGTAGCAGAGACTCCAAAATGGGTAGGGAGAATTGCAGCAACACAAAGCCTTCTTTCAGCTTACATCCTAGAAGCAGCTGCTACCAACATCAGTTTAGCAGTGAGAAGCAACAGCATGCAAGTTAGATGTCCACTGGGGCAGCAAGCAGGCCTTCTCACAGCATAGCACATTTGTGGTGCACCATAATTGAGGTTTGCTAGGTGTGCTGCAAACCCAGGAAGTGCAATTTGCACCTCCTTGTGCCAGAAACGGAATGAGTCAGATCCTTAAAGCTTCAATTTTAGGTCTGCTTTTGCCTCCTCATTGTTCTGACTAATACCATGTTATCATAGCCAGCTAAGTACCACCAAAACCATCTACATAGCCTCGAGGTGGGAGCACAGCCAGGCTCATAAGGTGTCGAAGCTAAAAAACACTCACAGATTTCAGTGTTGAAGCTAAAAAACACCCACAGATTTCAGTGGAGCAGCTGCAGGCTATTCCAGCTAACTCTAGGCAAAGAAGTTATGAATTCCACTGACTTAAATCAAGATACATGTAACAGTAATCGACTCTGTACAGCTATCAAAGCATCAGAAGTCATAAGCACCTCGATTTTAAGGTGTCAAATTTGAAATATCTTGACGAGGCCAGAAGTTCAGAAGGAACAAAGCAGATGACTTCTAAAATATAGCACTCACACACCCCACACCCCCCAAACTAGTAACTCCCCAAAACAAGAGACTTAAAATAGGCAGCAACTTGCGATGCAAACCTAGCTTTCTAAACATAAGTTAAACAAAAATGCCGAAGAATATTCCATATCGTTTAGGTCCCAGTTGTGCACACTGCAGGATGAGTGTCATATGTCTTAGCTTGTTAATGGACCTGGTCCTATGTAATAGGAAATAATGAAACCTATGCCTTTCATGAGACTCCATATATAAAAGACATATTGGCAATTTTAGTAGTCACAGTACACATTTACAGAATCAAGGCTTCTTTCCAATTTATTTCATTATTTACTATAAATAAAGTATTTCATAAACCGTTTGTTTTCAGTGGATAGGACTATTTCTTCTTCTGTTTATAAAGGAACTTTAATAAGTGGTGAATTAAACCGGGGGTGAAATTAGTTAAAATAATTTAATGGTTGAAAGATCTAGTAGCAGTTTTCTTTCCCTGTGCCCTCCCATTGAAACCATGACTTGGCAATGGGGTGATGACTGTTCTTCTCTTCTGGTCTTGCGTGAGTCAAAACCTTGGTCTGACAAATGATTATGAGAACAGTTATCTAAAACTGCCTGGAGGTCTCTGGAAGAATCGGACCAAGGGACTTGATGCTAGCTCTACAAAAGGTAATGAAGGTTTGCAGTTGGCTATTGACAGAGTAAGATTAGATTTGGTTCTCTAAAACTTGGGTAACTATGGAAAATGAAGAGCTCATAATTTAGTAGTGTTACTAGTTAGCCCACAACATTCTGTTCTCAAAGAGTCAGTGTTGATACCCAGAGGCTTCCCCACCTCCCCAGAAGAACTGCAGGGAGAAACACCAGGGTAATTTAACTTTGACATGAAGGTCAGACATACGCTTTCCTTACTATATTCTATACCCTCAGAATACTGCAGCTGACAGCAAGGAGCCCTGCTTTCCAACAGATGTCAGGTGTATTTCCATAAATACTGAAACCAGAGGTAGTTTTCTGAGCCTGATGTGAACACCAGAGATTCTAAGGTCTACGGCATGCAATTTGTAACCTCCTCAGAAGGCCAGGATTACCAGCCTTACCTGCCTATCAAGCACTACCTGCTTTTTGGGTCAAAGAGTCGTCAAAATGGGGTTGGAGGATGAGCTCATTATTTCCAGTCTTCTCAGCAGTCTGCTCAGAGTGTGTCGCTTGAATGCTCTGTGACGTAAATGGCATTGTTCGTGAAACAATATAATGTTTATAATGATTTGCAAAGCACTATGAATTGCGCATACTAAAGATACTCAACAAGCATTAACAGCTGTTATTCAGTGCTTTTATAAAATTCCAAGGATATAGACTAATTATTTGTTGAACGATACACCCCCTTTTCCTACAATGGCCTTACTTAAATCACCTATCAAAACTTCAATAAATTGGCAACAGCGTTAAGATAATGTAGGAATTAAAAAACATTTTTAATCTATTTTGCTACATCCGCAGTAGCAACATTTTCAGATGTATTTTGGTTAAAGTAAGTATTAAAAAAGTGTGTCCTTGCCAAATAATTCAACATTAAACCATACCGTGTCTGATCCCAGCGTGACCCGCTGTCACTCCACTGATTTAACTGGCATTATTCCCGATTCACCCCCGACCGGAGAGCCTGGTGTGCCACATCTGCACGTGACGATCTGCTACTCCTATTCGTGACAGAGCAAGGTTTAAGATGTGCCAGATCCTAGTTTCTACACCCAAAGCAAGGCGCTGCGGAGGTCAGAGCCTGTAACCGCAGGGCTCCGCAGCAGCAGCCTCCCTGCACGGGAGCCAGCGCCCAGCCGGGCCGGGCCGGGTCGGGCCGGGCCGCCTGCGCCAGCAGCGCCCCCTGGCGTGGCGGGCGGGCGGGCGCCATCGAAGCCTCGCGTCGTTCTCCATGAAGCTCCTGTGGGGCCGGAGGGTGCTGCAAGCACCAGGGGAGCCGCGGCTCGGCACAGCCGCTGTGGAGGGGAGCGGCTGCTCCAGCGGCTAGCCCTCCGCGTGGGTATCGGGGAAGGGGGACAGCCGGAGGCGCAGAAACCTGGTTATTTTTAGGGACGGTAAAATGTTGTAGTGACAGTAAAGGGTTTTGGTGACTGCTCGTTCCAGGAAGCCTCATTAATACTAATTATAGCTTCTCATTACAGCCTCATTACATTTCTGTTAAGAAATAAATTAGAAAAATACAAACTGGGGGAGCTGTCAGGTCAGTAACGAAATGAGCTGAATAACGCAAGTGCGATTTTACAGAAAATCTTGAGATTTTGCAATATTTAATCTTGGAAACAAAGATAGTGCACCTGAAAATGCTGCTACTAAGAGGCTGAAATAATCATCATCTCCAAGTTAGAAACAGTAGTGAAATAGTAGTGGGGGAAAAAAACACTTCAGAACATGAACACAAAGTGTTTCCAAAGGAAAGCTGATAAATCACTGCCTTCCTTATCATAAATAAAGTTGTATTGAAATCATATTTACATCCCCCATTAATGCAGCTCCACAGATGATCAACTGATTTATATTACAGTATATTTAATAAGTTTTTTTTTCCTTTCCCATTTTGTGTGTTTGGTGCCACTTCAGCTGTAGCTGTCTCAGTGGTGTTGGTGATATGAGGAAAGCAAGTGCCTGGAAAACATAGGGTTAAAATACTTTTAGCCTAACTTAGGTCTAAAATAGAGTATAATGTTTGTGTTGTAAGTCTATGGTGAGATAACAGAATTTAGTGACTCTACTAACATGAGTGAATTATTTCTCCCCTTCCTTCTACTTATCGGTTAGTTTGGAGACAGTGCCTCCCGAACATCTGCTAGCTTCGGAAACTCCTTGTCTACATACCTGCTTTATAACTCTCCTTGAGTTGTAGAGTCTGATTCCGTGCATCAGAGGGCATTTCCGAACATCTGCCAGATGGAAACTACCACAGCTCCAGACTCCATTTTGAAACCAGGGAAAGGTTCACAACTAACTATGAATGCCCCGGGGGCCGGCACTCTCCTTCTCTCTCACGTAGTAAACTTTATTACATTCTTATATATACTGAAGGAAAAGGAAGACTGCATTTTGGAAAACAGCCAACAAATACAGGCTGTATGTGATGGCATTACTATGTTATCCTGGCCACCAATCTATTACTTCTCTCTCATTCATATGAATGGTGAGTGGACAAATGTCCCTTTCACACTTTGCTCCTCTGCTTTCTGTTCTCTGTTACCCACCCTTAAACACTGCTCAAACGAAACGAGCTGTAAATACTTTGTAAAATTCCAGAGCCTGGGATGCATTTACACCAGCCTGACAGAAGTGTAGAGCTGCCCTACCAGCCACAAAAGTAGTATCTCTTACATCCTTCTGGCCTACCATTACTTCTTCATGCTGGAGGACATTTTAAAGTACAGATTCATCAGGAGGCCATACTGGCATTTCTGAAGAGCTTTCCACCATTTTCTCTGTGTTATCCCATAGCTCATTGTTTCACGCCACTCTTTTTCTGTGCTACTTATAGCAATTACAACTCGAGTGACTCATTACACCACAGTCCTTGGAGTCACTCCCCCGTACAGGAAAATAAAAGCTTTTCCTCCTTGCTAAGAGATCCACTTTCCACTAGTACTTGAGTGAGACAATAACAACCAAGGACTCTCACCCACCACTTCTTGTTAAGTAGCTTTGTTACTCTTTAGTGACTTGGTAAGAGCAACAAATACACAAACTCAAATTCATTTTTACTAAAAAGGTCACAGTGACACACGTAGTGCAAGTAACTTCTTCCACGTGCACGTGAAGAAACCCCCTTGTCCTGAAAGCTGAAGTCTGTGAACTTACCCATGTACGCACTGGCTTTCAGATTCCCTTGGCTTTGCAGCTTTCTCCACCTACCTGTGTGAAGTTCTGCATGGCAACAAGGAAGGGAAATTAAAAATATTAATAGAGAAAGTGAGATAATAAAAACATAAAATAGAAAAATATGTTCAAAAGAAGCTCAGCAGCAGAATAAGAAAAACTTTCCACTGAAAACAGTAACAGGAATCTAACCAAGACACAATGGTCTTGTTATAGTTTGGAAACTAGAAGCGGAGTAATTATAGGAACATCTTGTTTAATCAGCAATACATAGGAAGTATTTTCTACTTACCCTCATTATGAACTTAGTCCTGTAAATCATTACTTACATAAGCATTTTTCACTTACAATGAATACTAACTGCTTAGAAGATATTATGCTGCTCTTCAAATTAATTTTTTTTTTATTAGGAGACTGGAATAAAGGAGTAGGTTGTAATGTCTAATTTTGAGAAAGAGAAAGATACACATTGCATCCAAGCGTTGTGGCAGTCTCCCTCTCAAGCTGGACCCCACAAAAGCTGTAAATATTTGGATTAAAACATGAACATCAGCATTTAGGAACATGCTTTTTGAACTGAAGATCGATCTGGCAAATAACAACATGCAAACTCCTCCTGTGTTCAACACTAAGCACACTGTGTTTTACTTCTGAGATTAGGTGTTATTTTTAATCTTAAATTCTGGGCCTTTATTGTTGTTTTGAAGTGTGTCTAGATATCTGTAAATATTTACACGTAAATATTTTAAAATTCCTATAATTAAGGACCACTTTAAAAACGGTGCACTTGCAGAAGAATATAAATATGAAAATAGCTCTTGTTACACTGGTATTCAGATAACAATTATGTTGCACATTAAACACAAATTATTATATATTCTTCTGCAGAAAAGCTTCCAATCTCTCATAGGATTATTTGATGGTTTACTCATGCAAAACCGGAAAGAAAACTAGTTTTTGTTTCCTCCACTAGAGGGAGAAAGAGCATCTTTTGTTGCTAGGCAGATTCTGAAAACAGTTTCATTCTACATCATTTAAAGCAATAATGTCAAATTGGGAGGGGGGAGGGGAAAGAAAGAGCACAATTTAGCCCACTATATTACGAAATACGAAGTAATTTCTAAAAAGCTAAATCCCTGAAAACATACATATATATGTATAAAATCTGAAATAGCAAAAATAGCAGAAATTGCAACATTGAAAAAAACAGTTGCTAATTTGATAATGAAACCATATTGTGACCTATATTGTAATTTCTATTCTGTATTTACTGGAAAACATTCTTACAGGAACTGCATGGTTTTCACTGTTTGTTTAGAAATCGGCATGATTTCTTCCATGCAGCAGTCACCCTCTATCTCACAAGCTTAGTCTTACCTCCCCAAAGACAATTTGACAGTAACTGCTTAGAACATGTGGAAGTTTCCTTTTCATATAAATCTCCTCATGATCCAGACTATGATATCCACACAAATGATCTATCCCTTTTAGTACTATGGACTCTTGATCCTGTTGGTTTGCAGCTTGTCATATGGTAAGGAAACAAGCAACAATGTTCTGTGTGCCCCACACACAGATGGGAACTGCTCCAGCACACAAAAGCATGAGGCATATGGTCTAGCTGTAGAGACTACTGAACAAGACCAAGTCTCTGATGCATGCAGTGTCTTTTGGAAAGTGAGCACAGGATGCCCAGTACCTGCAGGACTGCCATAGATGGCATATAACCAAAGGTTGAAATATTGACTTGGAACTCCATGGAGACCTGTACAGCAGAAAGGGTAAAGAAGTGTTTCGGGAGGGGTCCATGTGTAGCACTGAAAATTTAATGGAGCTTGAAGAGTTGCAAATATTTTGTTACATACTGAGACACAGATAAACTAAGAAGGCAACAATTGGTTATTTTGGGCTTTTACTGATTTCAAAGGAAGCTCTCTGTTTACTGCTCATGAATGAAAACTTAATGAGGAAACATAACTTAGGCCTTAATATAAATGTTCTAATTTAATGTTGAAGTCTACAAAATGGTCACAAATAAAAGAACCATAAAATATATTTCTATTCTGCACTCCTGTTTATATGTATTTAAATTTCCTGACGAACTTAAGGCAGTTCAATAAAAATTGGAAAATAATGGTCCAAAAATCACATTCCTTTTCCCTATCTGTTTAGGGGAAACTGTGGCCATTTAAAATGAGTGCTACATAGACAGAGATTGGAAAAACCCCGACACAACAAGCAAGAGACATGGGAACAGTTACCGAGAAGGAAGGAATGACTATATCTTGAACACGTCATGTCAGCTTTTGTACAAATAGTTCTGGCTGAATTCACACAGAGATCTCTGTTGCAGCATCTCTGGGTTTTGATGGCCTAATGCAGATCAGTCACACTCTGACACTCCAAAATGGCCTGTGCAGCTTTGGAGAATGTAACAACAGCAAAGTCCAGAACAGTGGGAAAGAACACCCCAGCAGCTTCCTGCAACAAGAAAATACCTGGTTTGAGTACTGTTGCAGACAACCTTAGGAGATTTGACCCACTAATCACATAGTGCAATTTAGCTGTGAACTTGTAACTTGGCTAAAATATTTACAGCTCTCACTCCAGTCAGGGACAGTGTATATCTCTCCTTCTGTCTCTAATCATTGTCTACTTGCTCTGTTCTCATGAATCATAATATTATTGCAGTTCTTGTGTTAAAAAACCCCAACCTTTTCTGAAAAGATACTGCTTTGGAATTAGATATGTATAGATATATATAGATATATATAGATATAAAAATAAAGGCAGTAAAATTTTGATGTTAGTATTTCATAAAAGCTATGATATTTAGTGAACTGTTTATTAAAAAATTGCAATACTTTGGCAGTGGTGCTACAGAGAATAAAAAGAGAAACAGAAAAAAAATCACACATTTCAAGTCTATGTCAGATGAACTTAAAGCTTACAAGCATACACACTTTACAAGCATGTATTTTATGTAATACTTTAATACTTTCAAAATGGTTATAGATCAGGAGATTTTTTTGACCTAAGTGCCCATCAAGATAAGCGTAAAGGAAATTACAGAACAAAGCTAGCAATTTATTTAAAACACTATGCTTTATCTGCAGTAGAAACAAACTTAATGGTTTAAACAAGACATATGCAATACATTTACTTTGTACCTATTGGAGTAAAATATTTAGAAAGCTGCTGCACACAGATTAATACTGTAATTTGAATGCCATGGACCGAAGGACTTAACCCTGGTGCCACTGAAATAAATCATTATCAATAAATTATATTAACTAGATGGGTGCTAATTTGATGTTACTGGAATTTGCAATTAATTTTGTATATTTGCAATAGGTACAACCCATGACCAAGTCATACAGTTCTCTGTACTTCTCTGGGATCTCTTACATGCACAGGTTTGACCCAGTGGAAGCTGCAGAGCAACTGTGAGTCATATCAGAGGGCCCCTGAGTTCTTTCTCTCAGCACTGTACTTCTGATGTTTAACCAGCTGCAACCACACCCTTATGCTCACAGGTTTTAAACCAGAAAAACATATCTCCATGTGCAAAACTTGTTAAGTGTTACAACAGCACTTCACGCCTAACAGGATTTTTTGATAAGGTAGTTTATTTTACCTTCTCAATATGCAGCTTGGATTGATAATGCACAAGGCTGAAATTACCTGTTTTGTCCCATCTTCCTTTGTTCTGTGAGGACGTGCCATTTCTGCTGTGACTTTCTAGAGCAGGGAAATAACTAGAAGGAGCCATAAAACCATTTTACCATTGGCCTTTTCATTTACAACCTGGAAGCCCAAGTTTGTTGTTGCTGCTGCCCTCAAACAACTTAAAAGTATGTGGATGGCAGCCATTCAGTTCAGTTCAGAAGCAGAAGCCACTATGCATACTCCTGCCTATCCAGTGTACACTACCAGCACTCTAGGCTTCTTCTGCAGCCCAGTGTTCTTTTCCCACTCACTCTCTCCCTTCATTCTTGCTGCACTTGCGTCAGGGAGAACCTGGCCCCAGCCCCTTGTGTGTGGAGTAGCAATATTCAGGTTTTCTGGGGGGAATCTCCAATGTGAATCTTGACAAGGCACTGATGAAACAGCCACTCCACTCTGAGGCAAGACTATTAACCTCTCCAGCATCCCCATCTGCTGAGGATCATCCTTTTGTCCTTCTAGTGCACTTCAGGAGACTTTCACATCTCTCAGAGAAGATGTGAGAGTCCATGTCCACTATTTTGGACATGGTATTGCTGGTATTGATGTTGGCTCTGGGAAAATTGGACAGGATCTCCTTATCCCTCCTGTGTCCATATCTGCTATAATGCATCAGGTCTTGGAGAGAGAAGAAGGAGAAAAGACAAGTATTTATTGTCCAAATGGAAGTCTCCATGCCAGCAATGATAAAAATGTTGCTTTTACTTCCACTTTTGAATTCCATTGCCATGGTCTATCCTCAGTCTTGGGTGAATTTGAAGATATCAAGTTAGTTGTTTCTTACTTGGGTAAGACTCTGCAGCTATTGTTGGAGGAGACAGGAGAACTGCTGAAAATGTTCATACTTGCTCGGGGTATTCTTTGAGGATGTTGTTTTGTGGTAAATCCACCAAGGATACTAAGATACTCTTCAGAAAGGCAGTGGAGAAAACAAGAAAATATGCATTATTTCTGCTTGGCAGTCTGAAGTTGTGGAAATGAAGAGGAATCACAAGCTTTTAGGGTGCAATCTCTATGCCAAATTAAAATATTAAGTTTTGCTTGTTTTCTTTTTTTTTTTTTTTTCTTTAT
>NDXB01006826.1:44922-75224 GCA_002631895.1 Agapornis roseicollis | reverse complement strand
TTAGGGTGCAATCTCTGTGCCAAATTAAAATATTAAGTTTTGGTTGTTTTTTTTTTTTTTTTTTTTCTTTATACCTCTTTTACCCAGGTCCAATGTAACATTCCCTTCTAAACAGCAACACAAAGAGGTTACTGAAAGAAAGAGGAGATGAAATCTGTAAGTACCATAAATTATGTTTGTTTTCAACAATAACAAGAACTGACCAGGTTACTTGGTGATACTTCACACTGGTTAACAGTTCAGGGGTCAAACAAAAACTGGGAGCAAGATGCTTTTCCTGTTCTGTATCTTGATGCTGCAGGAACCAAGCTGCTTTCGCAATTTTTTTATTTCCTTATCAATCACTGCAGTATTACTATTTAATGGGAAGTAGGGTGGATTTTAGTGAGAACTTTAGGGAGGAAATTAATCAGCACTGCAGCCTTAGTAGAGGAGAAGGCGCTGGGAAGCTAAATCAGCACTTTATATTTTCATCAATACACATTTTCAAAGGGCTGAACAGTCTGTAAGATCTCCAGCACAGCTGCCAGTTTGAGCAATGGAGTTTAAGCAAGTGCCTAAATCCCAAGGTGGAGAAAAAGCTGAGAAGTACAGTCTGGATGAATGAACTGCTAGATTGGTTGAAACTGGATGAATTGCTGGGTTTAATGGTTGTAATCAATGGGTTAGTGTTCATTAACTTCACTGGGAGTTGGATGGTGACACAGGATGAACCTGCAGCAGATTTTCAGACAACACTGACCTAGAAGGGGTGGTTCTCAGACTGAACAGTGAACTCTTCAGTTGAGAGGACTTTGAGAAACTCAAAAATTGGTTCAACAGAAACCTGATGAAGTGCACATGGGGTTGAATAGTGCCAGGCACCAGTGCAGGCTGCCTGAGCAGCAGCCCAGCTGAAAAGCATGTGGCTGTCACAGTGGACACTAAGTTGAATATGAGCCAACAGGGTGTTTTCATTGTGAATCAAGTGAGCCATAGAGTGAGCTACATTAGGAAGGGAGCACGGACAGGAGATGAATAGAAATTATTATCCCTCCTTAGTCAGTGCTAATGAGTCCACACCTGAAATAATGGTCCTGTTCTGGGTTCAGCTCAAGAATCAGTTTAAGAAGGATGCTAAGAAACAGGACAGGGGCATGCAGAGGGCTGTTGAAATTGTAAGCAGCATAAAGCATATGACTTGCAAAGAGATATTGAAAAAGTTGAGCTTGGCAAAGCCTGGCAATGAAGACAATAAGGGCAGATCTGATAACAAGCTAAAACTACCCAAAGGCAAAGATCATTGACCTGAATTCTTCTTTGTAGCAAATAGGAAAACAAGGAGCAAGGGCCACAGATTGAGCCACTGGAGTGGTGACTGGATGCATGTGATTGTGCATGGGTGGTGCTGCACAGAAACATCCTGCCCAGAAAGGCTGTCTTATAATGGGAGGCTTTCAAGGGCAGCTTAGGCAGAGCCATGGCGGACCTGAAATACAGCAGGACACAGTCCTGCTTCAAGAGAACTGGACTGGGTGGACCCTAGAGAACCTTTCCAACCACCCCTTCTTTGACCATAGAAGTCTAAGACACCTTAATGGCTCCCAGATAGTAAGTAAAATGGAGTTACCAATTCCTTCTATTCCTGCCTCCCTCCCTCTTTACATTCCTCTGCCCCCTCTCTCTTTGAGTTATATTATGACATAAATGAACATAATGTTTAAGAGACTAGTAAAACATCCTTCCTTTTCAGTTGGGATTGCTCAGCTTGCCATCCAACCATTTTATACAGTTACAATTTCTTAGGCACCAGGGTCTGTCAGACTTGGTTTTTATCTTATTTTATTGATTCAGGCATTTTATGCATTCTTGCTAAAAACTCCAGACTGTTTCTGATATCGCAGAATTGTCCTTCCCATTCTTACAAAACAGACTTTTACACTTATTGAACATAATTTATACCCTTGCTGCCGTATCTGCACAATTTAATGGTTAAAATTCAAGTAGATCCATACATACTCATCTTCCCAAGAGACAACATAAAGCCAAGATTTTACCCCAGAACCACAATGACATAGGAACCATAACTGCTGATGCAGTATGACACAGCTAAGTGAATTCTTCATCAGACCAAACTGTAGAAACAGAACTTCTGTTACCACAGGGATTTAAGCATGCAGGTGGCACCTCATGTACTAGAGGAAAGTGGGGTTAACAGCCAGTCAGACAAATAATTCTGTGACCAGTCATCCCACAATCCACAACAGTAAATCTGTTTCTGCGGTAGGTTTAAGAAAGTATGTTAGCATGTAAGATGATTCACAAATCATAGTGCATGTGTCTCAAACCTGGGCAATACCACTAGCCAGTGAACAACAAATTACAAGTCCCTAGCATTAAAACTTCTAAGAAACATGACTCCAGCCAAAGAGCTAATGTCGAAGTTGAAATCTGGGATAAAAAATGCTCATACACATGGGCAAAGTGTTGTAAAACACAAAGTAGCTGAGGAACATGTATACTTCAGAACACCATAATCTTTTCAAATGGGAAATCTGGTTTTGTTTACAAAGAAGTAAATGGACCCAATCGCAAGTCTCTGACACTAGACTAGTTATTTATTCTAGACAAGGAATATCTTTTTAAGACTACAGTGCAAAGTAGTATAAGATTTAAGTAACAACTGAAGCCATAGCAATAGATTATGGTCTTCCACACACTTGAACCAAAACCAGATAAAAGTGTTTTGATAAATGTGACGGACTAGATATATGATGGAACATTAAACATTTATGAAAAACATAAGTGAGATTTGCTTGTGTAAATGGCAGATAGGCCAAAGAGTATTGTCAAACAGAAATCGAGAAAAAAACATGAAGTCCCCCAAACAAGTATTCCAGTTGGTCTCTCCTCATTTTGTCTTCTCTCAAACTACCTCTTACATCTCCTCCAACAGCCTTTATTTATGCTACTCATTGCACCACTGTAGGACACAGACTCTCTGGTGATGAAAGTTTTGTACAGTGGTATACAATCACTTTAGCTTGGTAAATTATCTGCAAATAGTCATAAGAATGTATTGCCAAAGGTGTACCTCATTGAAGTCAGATTGTTCAGAAAGATACACCTGGAGTCCGGATGCTGCTTTGGAAAAAGTAGGAGCATATTTCTGCAAATCTGCTCGGGGGGGAGGGGNACTTGACATTCCCACATCATGTTTATGGCTTGCGGGGGGGGGGGGGGGGGCGGCGGGGGGGGGGGGGGGGGGGGGGGGGGGGGGGGGGGGGGGTGGGGGGGGGGGGGGGGGGGGGGGGGGGGGGGGGGGAGGAGAATATTTTTGAAGCTTATTTATTGCACAAATAAGGTACTATACCATAAAGCTTTCAAGCGTCATTCTCAGGGTGGTTTGACGACGTAAATTCAACCAGCCTCTCTGAAGTAAATACAATCCAAAGGGCATTAAAATCTTGATACTGGCTGATTGTATTGGACTATATTCTCTCTCTCAGATGTAGATTTCCCGTGATAACCTGTGCAGCAATAAACTTCATTCAGCCACAAGAGTGTGCCTGTGAGAGGATTGCCAATCTCCTCTGCCAAACCAGAATTAGCCGGTATCGCAGGAATGAAAGAGCGTGGAGATTTGAAATTGCAGGGAATGGAGACAAGGCGGTGCAGCAAACGAGCTGCCCGGGGGACAAGAGGCCCGCGGCCGGTGCCACACTTCTACAGAGAATAAGCCCCAGGGCAGCGGGCAGCGGCGGGGCTGAGCTGGCTCGGCCGTCTAGCGCGGAGCCGGGCGCAGGTGGACACCGGAGCCTGCAGCAGTTCCCGGGGAGCGGAGCAGCGCCGCGGGTTTGCCTGACGGCAGGGGCTCGGAGCCGTGGGGGGCCAGGGCTGCGGCGCTGGCGGGGCTCGGCGCGGTGAGTACCTGGGGAGGAGCCGGGACCCGCCGCACGGCACCGACACCGGCACTAGCACGGGTGCGGGCGGGAGAAGCCGCAGCAGCCGCGCCGCCTGCGGCAGAGGCGGGTTGGGCTGAGCTGAGCTGGGCTGGGCTGCGCTGTGCTGGCCCGGCGCGGCGCGGTGCGGTGCGGTGCGGTGCGGCGGGACCGCGGGTCTGCCCGGGGGCAGCGGAAAGCGGCGGCGGCCCCTCCGCGCCGCGCTGTGCTGGGAGCGCCGCTGCCGCGGGGTAACTACCGGTCATCCTTTGTGCTGCGGCGGGCGGCGCCTGCAGCCGCGCCGGCCTCCCAACGCCGCCCCGCAGCATGGCCCCGCCGCCCGAGCACCGGGGAAGCAGCAGCGGCCCAGCCCGGGCCCCCGGCCCAGCCGCTCGGCGACAGGCGCTGCCACCCCTTTCCCCCCTTCTGAGCAGCGTTCTGCATACATGAGCTTAACTTAAGTGGTAGGGAGCGCGTAACGTGTACAGCTCCCGCATTCATTATCTTGTGGGATGGGAGGTGGGGGGCAGAACGTCGTTTGCCTTGAGGCTGCTCCTATAGCATCCTGTCACCGTTTACGGAATACAGGTAGAGCGCCTGATGCAAGCTGCCTGTTCCATTGGCACCACGGGGAGAAAAATTTACTCTGTGAGCCTACTGGGACTATGCCCGGGGACGCGGCACCGCTCCGCTGGCGGGTATCACCGGGGCAGGGCAGTACCGAAGGGTTTCCCGGTGAGGTCTGAGCGGGGTGGGACACGGCCTCCGGGAGAGCCGAGTCTGAGAAAGGAGCTGGCGAGGACTTCATGAGAACTTGTGACCCTGGCAATTAGGTTAGCGTTTTAAGCATTTAATTTCTCTGGTTTTCTCTTCCTTCCTGGGCATGCACAGTTACGTGCTGGGATCTGCAGAAGTTGCTAGTGTCAACACCTCCCGTGAAGCCACTGACAACTGAAGTGCTAGGTGAATTAGCAAGCTGAAGTCAGACTGCCAACACTTCCAACACACAAAATAAACTACAATTTTGGTTTATACTTTTTTTATGTTTTCAAGAGACAAATAGTTACATGTGGCATGTCTACTGGTAACACTAAGCAAAACCCATTACTATTTATAATCCATTGGAAGTGCCTTTAAACTATGATTTTATGCTATAGTTGAGACAGTCAGGTACTGGAAGCAGTCAGTCAAGTATATGCAAATTATTATTCATCATGTGGACTTTTTACATCAAGATCAGATGTTTTTCATTGATCCATTTCAACTACAAGTTAGAGAACTATAGCTCCACTACAGCGATGCTACAGCAAACTTGGGTGTTTTGCTGCTAACTTTGGTTGTATTACAGCACCTGCATTTGTCACTAAAATAGCTCATGAGTCAGGGTTTCAAGAAAGCTCAGCATCTTTGTGGCCACTAATGTTTGGTCCAGTCTTCAAAGAGCTCTGCGTATTTGTGTGTGCACACAATATAAAAGGACTTAATGAAAAGAAAATCCCCACCCAACCCCTAGTACTTCTCCAGGTGATCAAACAAGAGTTTGGGTTCCCCTGCCCTTAGACACAGTCCCTTGAGAGGTGCTGTGTTTAACCACTGTTGCTGCAAGTGGATCTTCACCACCTTGCTCACTGGGGAAATGCAACTGGCTTCACAAACCAGCTGCTGTGGTTTTCATTGCAGTTTCTCTAGGATTTCACAATTGCAAAGAGCCCCTTAGGCTTCTTTGCTTGCTGTGATGCTTTGTTCTTGGCACTGTAATGCCAGTGTGGTGTGGGAAGAAAGCTGAGGTCAGATAAAGTGCATTTCTCGTAGGTGTGATGTGCCACAGAGTGATGAGTCAGCACTGGAGGGAGGATCCAGATATACAGACCTTGCTTCTTCCAGAGCCTGAGAGCTTGAGCAATTATTGGAGATGATGTCCCCTGCTTTTGAGTGTAGTACTCTGAACTTGTGATGTTAGTGGAAAGTTAGTAGTATAAAAGTAGTAATAAGTAGGAATCTAGTTCAGAAGGAAAACACATACATTTTCTGAAGATTTGTGGGGGTTGATGCAAGCTTGACATTAACTTGCATCTACTCAATCTAAACCTGTTCTGTCAGTAATATTGCAAAGATGAGTGTCACATGCATCTCAATCTTTTTTTGCTTTAAATAATTCAAAATATATATATTTCCTGTTCGAAAAAGAAACTTTTGTATCCAATATTAGTATTCAGGTGCACACAAAACCAGTCAAAGGCATGAAAGAGAAAGGTGAAGCTCCACATTTAATCCTGAGTCTGAATCTTCAGTTACATAATTTTGTTTTCCATTATCAAAGATGTACTGCAATATCCATCATACATTTTCATTAATCTTGCACAGAGCATGTTTAACAGCTTGCAATTTGTCTTCATTCTGGTGCTTCTCATTCTTCCCCATTAGCATGGTTATTCACTACCTTTATTACCTTTATGCAGTTAGTATTTCCCTCTCTTGTGAGTTGGCTGAATCTTCCACAAGTAGTCATTTAAACAACATCAATGGGGAATCTAGCTGTAAGTATGTTAATAGGAAAGAGTTGTCATCTTTAAGACCTACAGCTGAGGAAGGATGAAGTATGATTTTAACTCAGGCTGTCCCAGGCCATCCTCTAATGTTCAAAAAACCCCCAAACCTGTACCACTGCATGGCTGTGGCTTGTTGCCCTGCTATCTCTCCTGCCTCAAACACCCTGTGGGACCTCCATAAAGTCCTTTAAACATAAGCCCCCTTCTCCCTGCCTCTTGATTTGGAAAGATAAAGCTAATAAGTCATTTCACTGTGTGTTTCGACTGTCACCAAGGTGTGGACTCAACAATTGCTCCCAGTTTATCTGCTCATGCAGCAAGTGTTAAATGTGCCCAGTTCTTATTTTTCCTCACTGTCACCAATACCTTCCATGGCTGAGTTAGGACTACTGACACCTTATTTTGAAAGCAGTATCCATCTGTGAAAATGTCATATCAGGAGTACAACATATTTTAGCTCCAATCCACGATATGAGGCAAACCAGTTTGCTCTTGGAGGAACCTACATCTTCAAGCTGCCCTCAGTTACGCGTAATTACCTGTACTGTAAGAGATCTGTGTCACTTAACTGCGAAGAGAACTCACCCAGCAGCCAGTCTGGAAAAGTTACATATATTGGCAGGTTTTCACTGTTTTCTGTGGAATAAACAGTAGCTTTAACCAATCCGCTCTGACTCCACTGATGCATTAGTATGAACTACTTCAAAGGCATTCTCTGTGTGTTTACGTATCAGTAAAGAAAAAAGTAGAATGGCTTGGAAAGATAGTAGCTTGAGAAGCAAAACATGTTCATATATCTAAAGAGAACAGCCCAAATTTTCAGTTAGTACAGAATTTGAGTTGTTTCATTCACTGACAGTTGTCAATAGTGAGGAACTAGCCATACCTTCTGAGGGCTCACAAAATACATAAAAAGCTTTTTTAGTCAATTTTTGACAACTTCTCTCTTTTGAGTGTTGTGATGCTGGTGGCTCTTTTTATCTCTCTGGAGAGGAAGACAAAAAATTACCATCTGTGGTAATTTGTATTGTTACATTTCTAGTATCCATGGAAACCTATTTGGTGTTCCACAGTTGGGTAAAATTTCAATGTGTTGCAGCAGGAATAGGACGGAGGGAAGACTGGGTTCTGCACCTTGCGGAGGGAAGACTGGGTTCTGCACCTTGCCTGTTAAGCAATTAAAAATGGTTTTGAAATTATTTTCACATTGTGTCACAGTCTTCACTTAGAGTAACAATAGAAGAAATCAAAGGAATCAAGTTGTTACGGCCTGATCCTACACCCACCTATGCATGTAACTGCTGCTCAGTTTGATTCTGATAGGCATTGACATTGATTTGGAAGGATTCTTTGGTTTTAGTAGGATTATATGGATTAAAACTACAGAACTGAAAGCACAGTAGCAAACTGTCAAACTGACTCTGATGAAAAGCTTGCCAGAGAGGTGATAACAGTCCCCTTGTTACAACTTATGTAAACAAAGCATTTTGAAAATCAAGAACCTTAAATCTTTATCTTTCTCTGTCTTCACTGTTGTTCTTTCACTACTAAGAAAGAAATACATCTCAAAACTGGTTTCCTCTGAAATGAGGTGGTAACTTCACCTATCTGTCTCTTCAGGATTTCCTTTCTTTTTTTCCCCCAAGCTTTACAAACTTGAATACAAATCTTACTGGGACAGCAGAAGGTAACACAGAAGAGGAATATACAGAGAGAGACCAGTCTTTTTTTGTGACCTGTCAACCCATGAAGAGTGAGTGCTCTCAGCCATCTAAAAGTAAGTCAAGTGTATAGTAATGGAAATAATGCAGCCTATTGTCATCCTGTTAATAATCCTGCATAGGCAGCCATAAGTACACAAAACCCCCCAATTAATTGCAGAGTTTTCTAAGCATATTACATGTAATCAATGAAACCCCAGTATTCACTTTACAACTGCACTAAACCACAACAGTGAAATGTGTTACTGATTTATACTATTCACTATAACCAAACAACAAAATCTGAGCATTTTGTGTGTATTTTGAAGGTATTTACTGCATTTGTTTCAGAATACCTTGGAAAACATGTATGCTAGTCGAGAGGATATTGGATATGATTTTGGAGAGGACTCAAAAGTTGGAAGTAAGCCAATTAAGCCTAATCCAAACATCGATGGAGGATGGGCTTGGATGATTGTGCTTTCTTCTTTCCTTGTGCACATACTTATCATGGGGTCCCAAATGGCCCTTGGAATACTCAACATGGAATGGCTTGAAGAGTTTAATCAAAGTCGTGGCTTAACAGCATGGGTTAGTTCCCTCAGCATGGGCATTACACTTATTGTAGGTACGTTCCAGCCTAATTCATTTCAAAACTGCATAAGATTTTTAGAATATATTTGCCACTCATCCCTCAAGTGTTTTCTTACAGTTTTCTATTTTATTTGCAGAGCTGCCCAAGTTGCCCTTTTAATGTCAACAGGACAAATTTTACAAGTTAGGGAGAGAAAGGGAACAAAAGGGGAGATGATAGAGAAGCCAATTACTCCAGGAGACAGCATGAGCAGGAAAAGATGGCTGTGGCTTCAAGGTCTCACTAGAATTAAGAAAACAGATGAGCAGTGAAGGTTGTGCTCCTCCCTGTCCTATTATTTGGGAGGAGAAAATATTGAGCTTGGTCAGTTTATATTTAGGTTTGGCAACTGAATTAAAATTTATCTTTTAAGTTATGGTTGGATCAAACCAAAATAACACCTTGAGGGGTATGTTTGTGCATACATGTATATACACATCTCTGTCTTCCATTCTTCACAGGGCAACTGTGATTTTGGGTCTTGTGGGTATTTGCTAAGTATTTGGTTGGTTGGTCAAATTTTTCTTCCCATGATTTAAATAATAATGGGAAAATAAAATGAATTGCATGAGCAGCCTGATGTTTAACATTTTGTTTAAAACATTGAGTCTTTCTGTGAAAAATTTATTAAACATTATAAAGAATTAAATAATTATAACATTTCCCCATGTTTTTTAACAGGTCCTTTCATTGGTTTATTCATCAGCATGTGTGGGTGCCGCAAGACAGCTATAATTGGAGGGATACTGAATGCCCTAGGTTGGATACTGAGTGCCTATGCCTCAGATGTGCACTACCTCTTCCTTACATTTGGAGTGACAGCCGGTAAGAGCTGAACTAGTGTTTGAAAGTTCTTTCAATTATTTTTTCGTCCCTTTGAAGGTTATCTGGGTGCATAAAGAGGGAAGTGATACTGCAAAGTTAGTCCAACGTTTCTTTCACACTCTTTACAGCCTCAGAAAACTTATTATTTACTGCCTGGTTTGGGCCCAGTGACTTCTGCTGTCATTTAAATCTGCAATGTAAAGATGGTATTATCAGTTTCTTCCAAGTGATTATATTAGAGGACATTTTTAATTAGAAGTTTTAATGTAACCCAGATTCTAAGAAGTGGAATTTAAAGATGTTGAAGCAGTGTTGAATCTAGCTAACTCCTCTCTTCTTCACAGGAAGAAACTGCAAATGTTTTCTACAGGAGTGGCTCCACATTAATAAAATACCAGATTATGCTAACTATGTACTGCTTCAAAACCCATTTTAAAGGGAGTTGTGGGTTACTGATGGTGAGCAGCTAAGCCTCAAAGAGCTGCTCGCTCACTCTCCTGCAGTGGGATGGAGCAGAGATTCAGAGGGGTAAAAGTGAGATAAAGACAATTTAATCATAGAATCATAGAATACTTAGGGTTGGAAAGGACCTTAAGATCATCTAGTTCCAATCCCCATAATAATAAATAAATAATAATAAACAATAAATAAATAATAATTGGTAAAACAAAAGCAGCATGCGAAAGCAAAGCAAACCAAGGAATTAATTCACTGCTTCCCATCAGCAGGCAGATGTTTATCCATTTCCAGTAAAGCAGAGCTTCGACATGTGTAACTGTTACTTGAGAAGAGAAACACCACAATTCTGAATGTCCTCCATTCCTCCTCCTTTCCCCCAGTTTTAGTGCTGAGCATGACACCATCTGGTATGGGATATCCCTTCAGTTGGGGTCAGCAGTCTCAGTTGTGACCCCTCCCAGCTTCTTGTCCACCCTAGCCCACTCACTGGCAGGGCATGTAGAAGAACCCAGTTTTACCTACTTGAAACACCATCTTATTCACTGTTCATTTCTGGAAAGTTATACTGATAATAGAAAAGAAAAATGTTAAAGTGATCCAAGTAAGAAATACAAAATCTGACCTTCGATTATAATCTGAGTAACACAGAGCAATTTAAGGGGCTTTGAGATGCTATTTACTCCATGTATAACATGGCCAGTTATGTTTGCAAATGAAGCATGGTATCTGTTATATGTGACACACAGATGCATGATGAAAAAACCAAATTGTTTGCAATACTAATAACAGCTTCAGTACCTTCCACTCCCTCAGACTATTCTTTTACACAATTTCATAGGTAGCTGCAGAATTTCTTTACATAACTTTTTATCTAGCTCTCTGGATGGAAAAAAGAAAATGAAACTAGCAAGGATTGTTGTGGTGGCTTTTCATACCACCATATCAGAGATTTCAGTAATGTAAACTCCTGAGCAAAGAACAATAATTACAGCCAGGGTTCTGCCCTTTCTGCAATTTCTGCTTCCATATATACAGAATATAATCAAGCAGACACGAATCTATGCACTCTTTCTCTCAGGCCTTGCTCCTTTTCAGAAGGATCATGCACAAAATACCCGACAAAAAGGCAGAGATTATACAGTGGACTTAAAGAGGGGTGAAAACCTCATTTTCAGAAAAAAGGGGAGGCAAATTTTTTGATGAGGTGTAGATGTGAGATGCTGCTGCAAGAATAAAACCAGTGTAGAGATACCTGAGATGTTTCTTCCAGCTCCAGGAGACCTCCATTCACCTTGCTTTCCATCCCCTCACTCATTGTCCCTGTACTCATAATCTCCTCACTCATTCATTGTCTTAGTCCCTGCCCACTCACTCCCATCCCCTTGCTCATTGTCACCTCACTCACCACCACCTCAGGGAAGCAGCTTTCATATTCTCCTGGTTGCTAGAGGTAAGGCTGCTCTTCACTTATGATGGCCACCTCCTGCTGTGATTTCTTCTGGGCCTTCGTGGGCTTGCTCATGGCTCCCACTCTCCCTGGTGTTGACACACTGTGCCAGATGCTCTCACACAGTATGTCCCTATGACCCCAGCTTTGTCCCCTGATGGCAGCCATCCTGCTGCCTCAGCTCCCATCACCAGTGTGCCCCTCACCTCAGCGTGGCTTCTCACCCCCATCTCCTCACAGCCTTGTCCCCTCACCTGATGGTCAACTGCTTCATCCAGCTCCATTGGCTCACTTCCCTGCAGGAGCAGTAGGGCAGAGGAGCCTTCTTTCCCTCTCACCCTTCCTGGGGAGTCCCTGGGTGGGTGCTGGAGCCCCTGGCAGCAAGGAATACCTGTGGAGTGGGGGGCAAAATGTTCACTGAGGCCCCGTGTGAGGCAAGGCAGGGAGAGCAGAGCTGGCCATGCAGCTGCCATGATGATGAGGGGTCATGAATCTGTAAGGAAAAGGAGTGGAGAGGCCTGTGGCCCTGTGTTTACCTATTTAGAGGGCATGTCTTTGCATGGAGCATAAGTATGTTTTGCTTTGTAGTCCACAGAATGAAAGGGTAATTTAAAAAATGGCTTATTTCAACCCGATCATGTGTGTACATAGCAAAGAAGTACATACTTCTAACAGGCAAAACAGGCCAGCTCTGACCATGGTAAACTGCTGTGATGTTGAGGTGGGGTTTTTTCAGGCTTTGCTGGAATAAACTGGTGTTTCTCCAATGCAGCTGCACACATCTACATTACCAGATATTTTAGGGAAACTTTTAAACCCAAACCACTCTTCTAAATTATGATCACAGTGATTTTGGAAGCATATTCCGCATACACCTCTTCCAGTCCAAATCCTTCTGCATACCACCTTTTCATGTCCAAATCCTCTCTGTCAGGAATTCGCTGTGAGAAAAACTTTAATGATGCATTTGCACAACTCTCAACACTTTCTGGTTGAAATGGGTACTATCAGTATCCTGTTTTTAAACTACAAGTGAGGGATTTTCTTCAGAATTAGGGATCTGCCTTTTAAGAATATGCCTGTGTAGCTATTGTGTGGCCCTACCTGGACTCTCTGGAGTGCCCAGAGAGAAATCCTGAAGCCACCCAAGGTCCCAGCACGGGGCTAACCCCCCTGTGCCTAGTCCTGAAACATCTCATGATCACTGTGTCTCCACAGTTACAAAGCAAGAATAAAAACTCAGTTTGGGTCTTCATTGCTGGTGAACTTGGCAAAAGCAACAAGATGTGCCTACTAAGCAATTTCTGGTTGCCGATACAGCCAGTTGCAGGTATTACAAGTACAGATACTTCAAAATAGGGTTTTATGTTTGTCCCCCACATTAACTGTCACTGACTTATTGTGGGACGTTTGGGACTTTCCAGCAGTGTAATGCTGACCTGAGGTAAAGGTTTTATTTTCCATCTGTTTCAGTTTTTTCCAGCAGTTAAATAGCAGCATTGTGTTCTTACTGGCATGAGTATTGCAGACTTTGGAAAATATTGTAAGAGGGAAATGAAAGCTAACATGAGAATTGAATACTTATTCTCACTTTCCCACTCTGCTTGTGCACAAATTGGGAATAAAACTCATGTGTTTTTCATTGCTTTTTATCCTGCTAGCAAAAAATTCAGATTGAATTTGGGCTTTGTTTCCATAGGCGTTGGAAGTGGCATGGTTTATCTGCCTGCAGTGGTCATGGTAGGGCAGTATTTCCAGAAGAGAAGAGCGCTTGCACAAGGACTCAGTACCACAGGAACTGGGTTTGGAGCTTTCCTAATGACTGCGTTACTGAAGTACCTCTGCATCGAGTTTGGGTGGAGGAACGCCATGTTCATCCAGGGTGCCATCTCCCTGAACCTTTGTGTCTGCGGGGCGCTTATGAGACCACTCTTTCCCAAAGACGTTGTTAGTGAAAAGTATGTTGTGAGAAGAAACAGTGAAGATAACCAGGCAAAAGCTCTGTCCCATTCTGCAGAAACTATAAAATCTAATGGAGTACTTGGTGAAGAACTGGAAAAAAAAGAAGAAGCAACAAATGAACAAGTGCTTGACAGTGTACAGCACATAGAATCTGGAAGTAAATCCAGAGATGGAAGCATGTACGGACTGCGCATTCTTAAGACAGTGAGCCAGCTGACAGTTACAGTCAGGAAGGGCTTTGCAATATGGTATTCCAGCTACTTTGGAGCTGCATCACTGTTTACGAATAGAGTATTTGTGGCCTTTATAATTTGGGCTTTGTTTGCCTATAGCAGCTTTGTCATTCCCTTTATTCATCTTCCAGAAATAGTCAAGCAGTACAACTTGTCTAGTCAGAACAATATATTTCCTTTGACATCCATTATAGCCATTGTGCATATTTTCGGTAAAGTGATCCTTGGAATCATCTCTGATCTCCCATGCGTCAGCACATGGAATGTCTTCCTCATGGCTAACTTTACCCTGGTCACTTGCATCCTTACTTTGCCACTAATGCAAACGTACATTAGCCTGGCTGTAGTTTGTGCTTTAATAGGATTCTCTAGTGGCTATTTTTCTCTAATGCCTGTTGTGACTGAAGATTTAGTTGGAACTAAACACCTTGCAAATGCTTACGGCATCATCATTTGTGCCAATGGAATATCTGCATTGTTTGGACCACCCTTTGCAGGTAAAAAGTTCAAATTGCTGGCCAACAGATGTTTGTATAATAACCGTGTGACTCATTATATTATTAAGCTTTCATATGTTATTAGCATGTGTAGTTAACAGAATTACATCTGCTCCAGAATGGGTGGTAACATCCAGCTTTGCATTGTGCAGATGAACAGGTCACATCTGCTGGGTACCATCACACTATTCACATAGTACAAATTACATTCCTTGCAAATGACCTCAAATCTATTACAATCTATGTTGTCAATGGTATGTTTCCTTAAAATATTATCATACACCTTCTTCACAATGAGAAACGTTCTACCTATTTAAATGTGTTTCGTGCTGTGTAGGCACTGTACATACTCATGCCTCTATCTAGATGAAAAAATGATGAATGGTTTTCAAGGTAGGCAGGTGTCTATACCATAGTATTACTCCATAGTATTTAAAGTGTGTTTGAGTGTGACCACTCTAAGCTGCCAATGGACGTGTTGATTTAACTAACTTTTAGCTTTGCCTTCCTTCATCCAGAAATATCTACTTTGGGGACTGTGTTGCTCATAATCTCTACTGCCATGCACAGCAGAGGGTAGTAGTGTATATATGTTGTCCCTTAAGTTTCTTAGGTTTAAACAAACATTCTTAAGTCTTAAATCAGAGAAGTACAGAAGAGATGCAGGTACTGGTTGTCAATACTATAGCCAGACTTCAGCTATCTTTCACAGAGATGCAAATCAGCAGAAAGCAGTAAGAGACCTTGTGAGTAATGGCTGTGGTTGACCAAGGATGGCAGGAGGCTGAACTGAAGCTATTAGAAACACAAGCAACCAAGGAAAGTGAGAATGCTCTCACCTTCTCTCCCTACCTTTGAGTGAACTGACATGATTTATAAGAAAGCTCACTCACTCCCATCAAAAAGCAGCACTTTTTCTACCATATATTCTTTCATAACCTCTCAGTCTGTGCTGAACATGTCTTTGTATTTGGTCATTAGTAACGAAGCAAATTAGTTGGTGTAAAAAAAGCTTCTGAACTTGAGGCTACATTACAATGCAGCCAGCATGACATGAGGGAATTTTGCTAGCTTGGGCCCTCAAACCTTTTTGAAGTAACTTTAATGTATTTTTGCAGAGGAATTAAGGTTGGAATGAGAGTATTGAGATTGCATCTCTTGAAAAGTCTTTTAGTGGTCTTTGAGAAAGCTATTGGGAATGTGTTTGCTTGCACAAAGCACAGCATTTTAACTGCAGTATTGGGCATTTTACAGAAACAGTAGCACGGTGGAAGAACTAATGGGTTTGGTATTCCAAAATGTCTATTTTAAAGTCAGACTTGTGACAATTTGTTTGAAAAATGTACAGTTTTAGAGAGAAAGCTGCTTGGCTTCTTAGGACGGCACATAGCTAGAGTCCCATTTTAAGTCTTCCATGATATGTAAATGAAGGGAATAGGCTTTGCACTGGGTTGTGGTTCTGGTGAATGAACAAGGGATTTTGTAAATACATTTCCCTTTATAGCATCTAGAGGGGGGGACAGTCGCCCCTTTCCCCCCCCCCCCCCCCAATACCCCTCTATAGATTTGACAGAAACGTCATGAAAGAAATGTGCAGTATTTCTCAAGTTTTCCCATGCAACGCACCTTGTTGCCAAGCTTTGTAACAAACATGCTTTGTCCTTATTTTGCAGGTTGGATCTATGACATCACACAGAAATATGACTACTCATTTTACATATCTGGCTTGCTATACATGGTGGGAATAGTATTTTTACTGATACAACCTTGTATTCAAAAGAAACAACCAAAAGAAAAATCTACGGAAGAAGCACAAGTATAGAACAAATTCCAGGTTGTTTTTTACAGAATTTTCTTTGTTTTCACATTTCTATTGTATGACATTATGAAGCTGTTTTTCTTATGGAACCAACCACATTGAAGTATACTTCAGTGAAACGCAAATGTGCACCAAAATGCTAATAAATTATTAGAAATATGTTTTTTAAGTGAGTTAAGATCTTTTACTTTAGAACTAACAAATAAGTGATTAAAAGCACCCTGCTAGTCTTTTAAACTTGAAGCAGTGCTAGAAGCCTGTACCCTTGCTTCTCTTTTTACTGCTCAGCACTACCCATCAGTGAAACTCCATTGACTGCAGTGCAGTTACTTCTGATTTACACTGGTCTTATAAGAGAATTTGATCAGGATATGAATGATTTCTAAAAGCCCTTCTTACTATGTATTCTGAAAAAAGATTGGTTACTGAGTATGCAAAAATGACTATATTTCTTACCTAGCTAGTCAGTACTGTTGAAATGCTAGTACAGTAATTCAGTTAACTCAATGTACTGAAGTTACTATTTCTGTGATGCAAAACTGAAGGAAAGTACTTATATTTTTTTCTAAAATTACTGTCTTCTTCAAGGATTTTTAAATTATCAACTGCATAATAAAGTAGCTACCCTCAATACATAGGCTGCATTATAAATGCTGTGACACTTAATGCTGTTGAAGTAATACATAAAAGCAGAAACAGGCAACATATGAAAAATACTACTGTTATTCACAGACTGGAAAATGTTTCCAGAAACAGTTGAAAGTTTCTGGTTGCTTTACCAAATTAGAGGTATTGTAGAACTTTGTAACATTGCAATTGACTGCTCCCATGGGATTTGTCAAGTAAACTACTGAAGAAAGACAGCTAGGCAAAATTGGCCAAATATACTTTTAAGAAAGAACAGTACTACAGCGCACTAAATTTTGTTGTAATAAGATTAATAATAAAGCCTGTTACATTATGGGCAGTTGTGTTGCTGCTTATAATGCACACCATGAGCTAAGACTGGTCACCTTTGAGATGTTTATTCACTAGAAAATTAGATAATGCAGAGCATGGCAGAGCTAAAGACCATTTAAAATATTCAAATTAATATTTTTAACATGAAATATCTGGTAATCAATGCAGAATGTTTTGTAGGGTGGTGCAGGACACAATTTTTTCAGCTTTGAGAGCTGAGTCTGGTGTTAACTTTCCTATCAAATAAAGATCACTGTAGGTTTTTTTCCTGCTAGCTTTTTGAAAGCTTATTGTGACAAATTAAGTTCATAGTTTAACACTGTTACATGCTGCTGGAAATCTTTATGAGCAATTGATACTATTCAATTACATTGAACAAATATTGGGAAACAGTTCAGTATGTAACAATATCATTACAGAGATCTTTTTCAGAGCTGCAAGTTTGGTTAACAAAAAGTTCTGAAACATATTTTGTATTGTTCTATATTGCAACTCACCTGCTTCATAGTTTCACACTTGTACAGCTGTTGGCAGGGTCACACTTTAAAATGTGTCACTGAAATGAGCCAAATTAAAAAAGAAAACCTTAAGAATCCCCCAAACTACTTTAAGACTTAGATCCATTCAATCATACAGGATAGTTATGTATGGCCTTTAAAACTGGTGTCAAAACAACTGAGGTGACAGAAAACTGCAACACATGGTGTGAACACACACTCAGCAATGTCTTAAAATCAGCTTTTTTGTTGGAGGAAATGGTCATGCAAACTACACTTTCACATCAGTTCTTTTGTTACAGGTTTAATGTCTTCTTGGTGTGAATGCTACTGCTGGCTTATTTTAACTGAGCTATCTTATATTGGTGTAATATATATTGAAGTGATGATTTCCCCTTATTTTTTTCTTTTGGAAGATATGTAGCCTTTATACTTAGATCTTCACTTTGTCTTTTGTCAAGATCAACTTTATTTGCATATTACTGTAATGCATAATATGTCATTCATTTATGATATCTGCAATATATCTTTCTATAGAAGTCCTTATTGGGCCATATAATGGAATAAACTGACATTGCCCAAAATTTCACTTTCTGTTCATTTAGTAATTAAGTTTACTTTTTTTAAGCTTAAAAATGAAGATTTTCCCAGAAAATAATGCTTATTTCTTCTAGCAAAAGGGACAAGTACATGGCTGAGCAAGGAGAAGAGAAGGAGGTCTGTCAAAATCAAGTTAAATTAGGATTTCAAACTAACACTCAGTCAGTCCATATTGACTCCATGGGTTCTTGTTTCCTAACCTGAAACTGCCTAAATCTGTTATTAGAGCACAAGCTAAGAAAAAAATTACTTGCTGGTAAATTGACAGAAAGTGAGAAAAGAGGGTCTGTTGTTCAGTAGCTCTGCTCACATACTGTAGTTCTTAAAACCACCTCTCTAAAGCAAAAGTACATTTTACAGTGTTTTATTAAACAGAACAGAAATTTTATGAATACAGTATTTTATGCACGTCATGATATTTATGTCATTGTCCTAAAAGGAAATAGTCGCAAAGAGGAAAGAATATACTTAACAGCTTCTTCTATCTAAAGATCTAGTCACCAAATGCTTCAAGAATATTGGTATATAGTTGTAGAACAAAATATTCTTAATCTAAATTAGCAAATATTTTTGAAGGATTAAAATACCACTTTATAAAGAAACAATGACTTAAGAACCCTGTATTCATAGTTTTTAATCAGTTTATAAAATTCAAGTTTAATACTTGCCATGTTCAAAAATTGTAGGCATAATACAATCTTTGAACATTAGGCTAGTATATTCAAATACTGCAGTCACTGGTTTTAATACTTGGGTCTTTATTCAGTTGGGTTTCTGAGTATTTTGGTTCTGCCTCTGCCTTCTAAGCTGCAGCTGCAGCTGAAGACCATGAAGAATCGATTCCAGGCCATTTCCTGTGCAAGTTCTTTCATTTCAGGTGTAATTGTGCTACACAAGTTTCCCAGAGCACATTACTGTTACAAATCTCTACTAAGAGACATTGAATCATAATTTGGCTTAAAAGTAGAGGCTTAAAATCATTGCTGAGTGGCTTATTCATTGCTGACTATTTCACTACACAAAAAGCATTTAGACAACACAGGTGCCTTGTATGAAGGTCACTTGCAGTGCAAACTGCCCACCTATCTTGAAAAACACAGTATTAGTCTAAACTCACAATGACACCAGTGGAAGTTTTGCCAGTGCAAGATAGCACATGTTCTGTGGAAAATCTGGGAAGCTTATTTTCGTATGACATCAAAGGCATTTCTGCCACACTACAAGGAGCTGTAATGAACATACTCTCCTTGTATGTAATTCATACAGGCCCACTGAATCAATGTAGCGTGTATGATTATGCCAAAGAACTTGTCAGGGTTTAGAAATCACATCAAAATCACAGATCTGTTTTCAAGGTAAGTAAAAGCAGCAAATTGCCTTTGGACTTACAGTGGAAATGCAACCCTAGGAAGCTTTCCAAAGCAATGTAGGATTAAGATTGTTTCTCAGGAGATGCCTTCCTCTTTTAGAATGACTCCATAAACAGAATCAGGTGGAAGTACTACATTATAAACAGGAATAAAAAGTCATGCAATTTGTTAGGTGACAGAATGATCATAAAAAATAATTAGGAAGACACTGTAATTGTATATTATCTTCCTATTTTAAGTTATACCAGAGCCTAATAACATTGATTCTTCCGCAAAACATTCCACTTTTCTAAATGTGTTATTGCAAGGAGTTGTACTGGATTACTGCAATGCAAGTGACTGGTCTGTCCATCACAAGTAGTAACAGAGTCAAGCAGAAGTCCTGGTATAACTTCTGTTACATACTACTGATGAGGCTGGATACCTGAAACTACTGTATTCACTTAACTACAGCAAAGCTGTATCACACTATGTGTGGTACTACTTTTATTGCTCTTGAATTGAGAGAGTGATCAGACTGCAAGCACACACAACATGCTAGCATATTTTAGCAAAGGAAAAGCAGGGATTATTGGGGAAAGATTGCTGTAGAAGATCTGAAATGAAAATATATGCTTTTTTAAAGTTTTTGTTACATTTTTGCTCATTCTCTGTCTCACCATCCTGCTGCTTCTATGAAAAATGGACATCATTAAGTTAAAAATAGCGGAGACTGGGATTTAGTGTCATAGATTTGATCACTATCGATATTGAGGTTTTCTTTTCTGGATTGCGTAATAACAATGAGAACTTCCCTTCCTCGAACTGGAGCAAGCTGCGGCTCTGGCCGTGTGCTGCGCGCCCGGCTCCCTCTGGCGGGAGCGTATCCCGAGCTCGGGAAGAGCCGGTGTTTTGGTTACCGTGGCTAGCTGAACAAAACCTAACCCCGAGCTTGTACTGGGACACATGGCAGGCCAGCAGTTAGCTGGAAAAACGTTTGGAAAGTGCACGCAGTGCTCGAACGTCTGCATTAGGACTTCTGTACTTTCTTTTACAACCCTTAAAAATAGCACCTAGGGACAATCTGAAGTTCTCCAAAATGCTTATTGAAAGCATCAGAATACTCTGGAAAGCGGCCTTTATGTTCAGAACTACACAGTCAGAGAAGTGCCATGCTTTGGGTATCAAATGGAGATACCTCCTTAGTTCAGAGTATGAGAGATGCATTGCACAGGATGTACGTACGGAGCTGCTTACACTCCTCTTTTCAATCCTGAGTGCAGAGACTGTTCTATTTTTCTGTATTTGAAAATCTGAATATGCTATTACCCCACAGAGAGCATTATTCCAGACTACACGTCAATTAATCTGGAAATGAAACTTATAGTACTGGGGCAAATTTTTAATTCCTTAAAAAAACCTGCTGAAATGAGAGAAAGAGAATATGGCATTACTAGTTGCAATTGGCTATTTCACTGTGCTAAAACCTTATCTTTTTATTATGCAACTAATTCTTCCTAGAACTATCCTAGATTCCAGAATATCCAAGGCTTTTTGCTAAAATGGAAGGTTTACTGCCTTCCATAGTACCTCATCCTACTAAGCTTGCACTCTGCAAATGACAAATTGCTTTCAAATGCACTAATAAATCATTTCCTGATCTCCTTCTATTCATTCTCTTCCTCTCCTTTAGTTGTTCTTATTCCCTCATCCTCTACCAATTGTTTCCCAGTCACAATATCAACTGCTTTACCCTCAAACTGAAATAAAGCCCAGAATTTAGGAAGTTTATCTGCTTCTATCTGCCCTTCATCTCTAAATTCAAGACATGCACTATTTTGCTATCTTGCCATTTTCTCCTGTGCTTTCTTTGCACCATCTCCTATTGACTGTGCTTACTTGAACTTATTGCCCTAAAGAATCTTTGTAGCTATGGCACAGGAACAGTACAGCCATGTCCTCTTGAACTGTCAGCAGTCCTCCACAGAACTTTTCTTGAAATATTGGGCCACATGGCCTCAAAATAATACAAACCCTGTGAGTAATCTCATCCTGAGACAATTTGGAGATGCACTCTCTACCAGAACATGTCCTGTTCTCCAAAATAACAGGTTAATCTGTCTCTTTGAAGTCTTTCATAGAGTATCGAGCTGTCAGATCAGACTGAAGATGACTAAACCTGTTTTTATCTTCCTCCTGACGTCTCACCATTACTTACGTTTTCAGTAACCGTACAATCCCTTAACTTGACAGGCTTCATTCTAGGCTCCTACAGCAGCCCTGGGGACAAAAATCAAGTTATTTTTCTCTTTAATACGCTTCTCTTCCTATTTTCCTAAGTCAAAACCCTTTTCTCCCCCTACCAGAATTACTGCACCAGCCTTTTGTCAGGCTCTGACTGGGACAGAAAATACAATTTTGAGGTATGCAGCCCCACAAAAGTTACCTTCCTAAATCACAGCTTTGACCGTACTATCTTACCGTCCCTCCAGTTACCTGACACTGCACAGACTAGGAAGCTGGAATTGATGATATTTCCAACACAGCCTAAGCTATCCTATGACTTTTCTCTTTTTGCATCAATAGAATGGCACCCATTCTCCTGGGATTTCCTGTCTATCCCTCCCAGTCTTTTACCCCTCATTGAGTACTGAGAGGCTGTCCTCAGCTCCAATCAGCCTCCTGTGTTACAGTTCCTTCCTGTGAGATCTAAAAACCCTTGAAAAAAATCTCTTTCCCTGTGCTCCTGTCTTTTGTCAAAGACTTAAAATACAAGTTCTCCAGGAATGGCAACGATTTATTGTTTGTTAATGACTCTAGCATAAGGGGATCTTGGTCTGTGGTTGAAGCTTCTAGACATTACAATAATACAAATCATAATGCAAACCATAGATTTTACATTTCAAATACTTAATCCTGAAAGTAGTGCATAACACACAATGGAATTACCTGGATCATTGTGTTATTATATGCAATAAAATTTTGCACAGTCTCTCCAACTGCCTTTCTAGTTTTTACTACACCCATTCACTTGTTTGTATACAGATGATCAATTTATTGTCTCAAACTTTAAGTAAAGCAATCTATTGATCATTACATTTAACACGAGATGATTCAAACCCACCATACTGCACAGAAGAGCTAACAGTTTGAAAAGAAAGTATATATTTTTCTTCATTTTTAATTTTTTTTACCATTTCAAATCAGCTTGAAACTTGAGAAAGCCTGGCAATATGTTCAAGCTCCAGAAAGGAAATTATGTACAGGAGCAATGGGACAGGAAGCTGTTCCAGGAAGTCATAGTTACCTCGGTACAGATTGAGGACACGTTCCAGAACTTTGGCACCAAACACTATAGCAACCTGAACCGTGATAAAACAAACAACCCACAAAAAAACTCAAGGGACAACAGATTTTAAAAGCCTGAAATTTCTTGACAACAATCCCAGATTGTTCAGATATATCTTACAAAAATCAGAATTTACGTTTTCTGAGAAAATAACATATAATATCTTATATTGAACATTAGTAATACATATTATTCCAATTCATCTGCTGCTAGTGGCATCAAGGAAGCTTGTGCCGTAAGATAGGGCTTTAGTTAAAAGCCTGTACATTGTCCAGTGTACAGAAAAAAATAGTCTCAGCTCAAGAATATGAAAACAGCATCAAAGCTGAACTGAAACTTGTCCAGATCTATTTTGTCCACTTTCCCACATACATACACATTTATTTACATAAAGAGTATGCTATTTACTCAGGAGGAGGTTAGTAAAACAACTGTAAAAAAATACCTCAGTTTTGGGGAAAAATAATGGTGGCCCTGACACTAAGAGTCCCTGCAGTTCTGCTTCTGATCTCATGGAGGTACAGTCAAACCTCTAAAATGCAATTGAAGACAGTTATCTTCTACAGCGATATGACATTTTTTGACTCATTCACCTTGTGATCCAATAAAATGCCATTTTTTTCTCTATAGATCTACTTGAGTGAGCTGCTCCGAATTCTACATTCATACAGTCAATTATTTCTGCTGGTCCAACGTGGTCTTTTGAATTTACCACTGTTTTTTTCAGATCATTTATCCATTTTATTAGAGTATTCTAATAAAAAACACTAGTTCATTATAGAATGTGATCCTGAATTTAATTTGCTACACTTCTAATGAATGATCAGTGGTAAATTTTGGAGCTGCATGTTGTTCCCTAAGATCTGATGACATGGATGAAGTCATCCAGATTTGTAAAGGCCTTTTTTCTTCATACAGAGACACAGTGGGGATCAGATTTTAAATTTAAAGCAGAATTACTGTTTTTTTGTTTCTTTTTAACTAACTACAGCCTATCTTCTCATGTATGTTAAAGTCATAAAAGGAGAATCAGAATCTTGGAAGTTGAAGTGCATCCAATTTCGATGCTGCAAATTTCCTTCCAAGATATATTGTAAGATTAGTTACAAATCTCAAGCTTATGTGAAACATTTGAAAGAGCTTTCCAAACAATGACATTTTACAGTTAAGATATTAGGACTTTTTTTTTTTTCTTTTTGTTCCAAATACCTCTAAGGTAATTATGTAGAAAGAAGCTATAACCTTATCCGCCTTCATGTCTGTGGGTAGACGGCCCAATAGTGTTCAAACTTTCTTTTCTGTTGCTATATCATACTGCAAGTGCAAACAATTCATTGTTGGTTGTCATTTGCTGTTTTACTTTCCATGCCATCTCAGTTCTATATAGTCAGTAATTTTTCTCAAACTCCTTATGCAAGAACAAAAATGATCTACACAGTCAACTAAAATTGTCTGGCTGATCTAATTCAAGCTGATACATCAGAATGATCCAAATTTTCACATACTAAGAATGACAATTATAATGTCTATAGTGTGCATCTATTTAATGTTGAATGATTAAGCAGGCTACTACATGAATATTTGTAGCTTGAGTTTTCCTTGAAAATTATTTCTAGAAATAATAACATGACCTGGTTTAGCTATTTAAAAATATATTTATCTGTATTTATCTTGCTTTATAAATGTATCTGCAGCTTATGATGAACTAACTTTAAAAGTATACTGAACTTCAGGTTTTCTGTGAAATATTCATCCTATGAGTGCTGGATACTACTTGATGACTGCCTGTTTGTTCACTCATCTGAAAATTTAAATAGACCTCTCTTGCCCTATACTACCATCAATTAATTTTCCATCTTTAGAAAACCATAACAAAAATCTAGCCATATATAAAATCTTGCTCTTCTGTCTTGGCTCTATCAAGATTATGAAAAGAAACTAACAATACTTTACTTCACTGTCCAAAAAAAAAGAAGAGAAAATATCTCAAAACAAACACAGATCTTCATGGCTTTATGGTAGTTCATATAAATTTAATAAAATGATAATGTTTATTATAAAACTTCTTCAGTTTTCTACTGGATGTTTCAAATGCCTGTATGGCATATTGACAAAATGATGCATTTGCAAGGGGCTAATTTTCCCTGTGTCCACTGGAAATACTCTAGCCCCCTCTTTTTTTTTTTTCTTTTTTTTTTTTTTTAATTTTAATAAACCTCTACAAATTTTCTCTAAAAGTCTCTGACCAGGTGAAGCCAGATAAAATCTCACCAAGGAGAACTAGGAGATGACAACAGGAAACATTAATACTTAACAACAGATAAACATTTTGCTGATAGGGGTGTGCCAAATACTGAGCAGCTAATCATGGGTCTGGTGAAGAATCTTCTGTCTGAACCCTCATTTGCCAAAAAATTCAGAAAGGACAACTAGAAAATTATTGCAGTGTGTATATATATATATGTGTGTGTGTGTGTGTGGAGAATTATAGGAAAAAAAAATCTGTGAATACTTAGGAGAACAGCAGCAAAGCTTCTCTTAACAGGAGGTGAGAAGGAGGTGTAAAAACATCTGATTGTGTGGAACAGCAAGAGCTATGGACAGAAATAATACCAATATAACAGTACAACTTCTCACAAATGCAGTAATTTATAGTTGTAATACTTCTATTTATGCTAGCATTTTTTTCTGAAAACAAACCATTTTCTATTAAAATTTTTCTAAAAACCAAAGGGAAAACCCCATGTATAATTTTAAAGATAATTTAGGAGAAGAAATGACTAAATGCTAGGAAAGAATGGCAACTGTGGCTTTCAATACTTCCTATGGGATAGGAAAACTGAAGTAACAGTAACACTTTTCAAGAAAAAGCAGGCAGATCTTATTTGTAATGTGCTGAAAATACACAGGATACCAGTAGAGAACTGTATGTTAACAATTATTTAACTATTTGAATCGTTGCACTCAGGTAATATAAACCAGATGTTTTATTGTGACATTATATTAATATCAAATGCCACAGGAAAATCTTACCCTATAAGTAATAAGGAAAATGCCCCAAGCTAACCCTTTTTAGTCAAAACAAGTAGTAATAACTTTGAATTAAAGATTTGTTTTATTATGGACTCTGAGTGCTGATTGAAACTTTTCCCACGGTTTGGGCATAAATCCAGTCACTGGAGCTGAGAATGTGCAATCTTTCCATCAACAGAGCACTAACAGCAGCTCTCCACCCAACTGCCTAAGAAGTTATATTTCAATCAAATTCACTTGAAATTGGTCTGTTACAAAAGTTAGAATAGGGATCAGAAACACAAGGATAAACGTAGAGATGCAGACCATATTAACTTACCAGGACTAAGAATCCCTTGATTGTGCTGCAGGAAGTGCTAGAATTTAATACGCAAAGCATAGGAAACACGTGTTGGTCTTATTTCTGACCCTAAATGACATTTACTCTTGAAAACAGGTCTATACTCTTGAGGAAAGTTCTACCCTCTCCCCTACCACCTGAAATTCATACACTTCTTGGGAAACCAGACCTTCTCTGCCTAGGTGTAAATAAGATGGTGTCTACCAGAGCTGTTGATAAAGGAAACAGGGCTTCATTTAGAAATTACATCTTTCAAGTTCATAATAAAAATAGAATAAATATAAGTCACATCTGTAATTCATTTTTTTTATATCTACACAATTAAACACAAGAGCAGCTTATTTAAAATAATAATAATAAAAAAAAATCTCACCAATGCAAGGTGTCTGATTGCTACTTACTCTTTTGGGTGACAAAAGCTTCAGGTCTCAATCCAGTTCCTGCAGGTGCATTTACGAAGTTCTCTGTTTTCAGAAAGGTCATAGCTCAGACCTCAGTTATTCACTGCAGTTGCTGAATGAATGTGCCTTTGGCTTATTATTTTCAGGAGACTGTTTCCTCTGTGAGCCACAACCAACCATACCTTGTGACATGAAATCTCTTAAAACTAACCCATTATTGAGAACCGAGATGATAAGATGCAGAGCAGTACCTACTTGTGATATATAGCCTCATGGAACTTTGGGGAAAGAGAAAAAGCATAACTATTTCAGATGTTCTCAGTGGCCAGCCCATCAGGAACAGGTTGGAAAACAGCTCTATATATCTACATTTTCAGGTTTTGGGGTTTTTTTTGGTGGTGTCCCTAATGACTTTCTTTTTCTGGCTGTATGCTGCTACAGTCATGTTGCACTTCTATAATCCCAAGTATCTGTTGCACTTGGTGTCATGTTGAATTAGATTGGGAATCCAGGTGACACACAACATGGCTATAAAAACAAATGTGCTAGTTCAGAGCATTTTAAGAACTGAGTTATTGGCAATAAAAATACTGCTGTCTTATTTTTGTTGCTAAGACCTCTGTCCCTGTCTTATGATGAAACTATCAGTGTTGTGGGATTTATCCTACATTTACTGTCATGTCTTTTTGTTTTTCCAGTATTCATATGTTAATTTATATTAGGAAATTCATACAAAAAAGTAACCATTAGCAAAGCAATCCTATCCTCCATGAAAGTTATTAGAGATCAATATTGCTAGATGATTCCGTTATGTGCCATAGCAAATATGTAACTACTATTGTCATCTTACTATGAAGAGATGAATCATCCAAAACTTCCTCTTGGGATTCTTTAATTTCTCGAGGTCTTAATTTACTAAATTTGTTCCTAAGTGAGATTTTTCCACCTTTTTACCTACAATTGTGGAAGAGTTAAAAAGAAAAAATGAAAAAGAAATTAATATCCAGTACCATGAGATAAACACATGGCTAAGATTCAGGACTCCAGTTGTGTAAATATTACTACATGCCCAAAACAAAGTTATCATAAGAGATGAGACAACAGTTACATTACCAGCAGCCCTACTACATGCTTCAAAAAAACAACAAGCATCCCATAATGCACCTAGACAAATGTGAAATGTTTTTACATAAAGAAAATGTTCCCAACGCCTGTGTGCAAATTGCTCATAGAAATTAAAGCACATTTAATGACACTTGAACCTGCATACCCATAAACAATCTCTTTTGTTTTTTCAGTTAGTCACAGAAATGCAGCTCATCAGGAATTATGTGTTTAAGTAGAAAAACCCATTCAACAGCTCAGGTATTCAAAAGTGGCCCTCTTAGAAGTTAAACTGTCATTTTATCATTTTGTTAAAATCAAAATTAACAGGACAATTCAAAGTTCAGCACTTAGACTGCCTGAAAACTCTGGAAAAAGCTCTCCAGAATTACACATTCAACTCACATTTTCAGAGTCAGGAAAAGAAAGCCTGCGTTACAAAGCATGCAACTGAAACAAATGGTTTATATGAACAATAAATTATGTAGCTATGAAATAATGGAGAACAAGGGGCACTGCCTATCAGCTTTTTTCTCAGAGTTCTCTTAAATCTGTGCTTGAACAATGTGTCAGTTTTTAAATATTGACTTTCATTTTGTTGCTGTCACAGCTGGGTCTACAGGACAGTGAAGTCATAATCATGTCTCCTCCTTCACAGAAGTTGTTAGCAAAGATCACATTTCAAGCCAAAAGTAGGATTCATTTGCTGTTATTGGCAACATTGAAAAAATAATCTTGTAATTTTAGTAATATTAATCTGCCATTTCATTGAGAAAAGTGAGGATTTTACATTGTTATATCTATAGGTGGATTCATGACACACTGACAAAACCGACAAATGAGATTAGTACATTCATAAACACAAGTGTATATAAAAAATTACACTCCACAAAGTCTTATTTTTAGTACTGTCATGTAGAAAAGGAAAATGAAAAGCATGCCTTGAGTTAACTGTCAATATGCCACAGAAGGCTACTTGCATATACTGGCTGAAGAACAGAGACTTAAAGTTACTATTACAAATCTTAGATCTGGTAATAGTGGTTTACACATCTAAACATGAGTTTTACTTTACATCTTTCCAGTATTTTTACGTCTAAATGTATATTTTAAATTTGAGAGGATGATCAGGGGGCTGGAGCACCTCCCATTCAAAGAAGACTTAGAAAGTTGGGGCTGTTCAGCCTGGGGAACAGAAGGCTGCGTGGAGACCTCATAGCAGCCTTCCAGTATCTGAAGGGGGCCTACAAGGATGCTGGAGAGATGCTTTTCATCAGGGACTGGAGCAATAAGACAAGGGTTAATGGGTTAAAACTTAAACAGGGGAAGTTTAGGTTGGATATAAGGAAGAAGTTCTTTACTGTGAGGGTGGTGACGCACTGGAATGGGTTGCCCAGGGAAGCTGTGAATGCTCCATCCCTGGTGGTGTTCAAGGCCAGGCTGGACAGAGCCTTGGGTGGCATAGTTTAGTGTGAGGTATCCTTGCCCATGGCAGGGGGATTGGAACTAGATGATTTTAAGGTCCTTTCCAACCCTAACTATTCTATGATTCTATGATTTGTAACTCCCAGTGAGTTGCATTCACTTTCATAATTGATTTTCAAATTAAAGCTCAGATTCCAGACAACCTAATGCAGGCCCACACCAATCAGTTCTGTATTTTTTCAAGTCTTGTTTGTATACTGCTGATATCTCATATACAGTAAATAAGTAGCAGTAACAGTAAATAAGTTTGAAAAAGGCTACATTTGAATGCCAATTATAGCCAACAAATTATATCATTTTGATGTTTATTGTGGCTAATATATCATTATATGGTGTAATTGGGATTACTGAATCATATTTCTGACAGCATACATACAAAATAGCTTTAACTCTCAAACATATCCACAATACTCTGTAAAATAACCCTTATTATGTGACTAAAAGGAAACCCATCCTACTCAGTTGTGTAAGTTCATCCTATATTACAGTGACATACACAATCTTTTTTCCTTTGCAGTGAAAAAGTTGCCTCTTTAAAGGAAAAAAAACCCATTCCTCCAATCTGCATTCTAGAATTTATGAAAAGTAAATTACACCATTGAAACGTTTTATAATAACAGAATTAACATTTCAGTAATGTACACACAGAGTATACACTGCCATGTTGCTAAAATAACACCACTGGTAATATTAGGATTCAATGCAAAAGAGGTTATAAATCACTTGTCATTCTGCTTCAGGGCCAATCTTCCTACGTGGGAGGGCTTTAGAAGTAGTACATTTGTAGCCCACTACAGGAATAACAGGACAGTGAATGCTGCACTGTACTGTACATCTGAAAATTCTTTTTATCTCTAGCAATGTAGGGAGAATCAGCATGTAAGGCTAATCCATTCTTATCTGTGGGAAACAAAGAGGTCAGAATAAGGTCAGAACAAAACTGACATGCAAATGGTGAAAGAAAAGGCATATTTCTACATGTTCCTCAGGCTGCATACCCTTCAAAATGGTATGCAAGAATATACTATATTGTAGGGAAAAAACCATCATTGTTAAAGGGGAAAAGAAATGTGGTTAATATGCTCTCAGCCTTCTCATGTCTCTGTTGGAAGTGCCATTTCTTTAAAAAAAAAAAAAAA
>NDXB01006826.1:33947-44794 GCA_002631895.1 Agapornis roseicollis | reverse complement strand
TTTTTTTAAAAAAAAAAAAAAAAACCACCAAAAAATGAACAAACAAACAAAAAACCTGACTAAAACCAACCCCCCCCCAAAACTGCCAGGAAACCCTCACATTTCCCAGCATGGAAATCCCAAGTATAACTGAAAAAAGAAAACAGCCACCTGACCCAAAACCACTTACCAAAAATTAACAATGACTATTGCTTTTCAACTTCTGAACTTTGATGCCTAACAGGTAACTAATCTTCAGATCAATTTTCTGTATAATCTTACAGATTTAACTATACACAAATCTAGAAGTCCAGCTCTTAAAAAAGCAGAACTATGTTGCACAACAGATTGCAATGTGTTGTGATCTGTTACAAATTACATTAATATATACTTTTCAGTCTAGGATATACAGTACAATACAATTAAGTGTAGAGAGCAGATGCTTGCTCAAATTCTTTACTGGTGTAATCAAGATGAACTTTTCATAGTAAGTATTCTATACATTTTGCTTTTGTATTTTGTGGGTATGACTGTATTTATCTGTAAGTTGGGTGTAGATATTTAATTCAAACACTGAGTGTTCATATGTGCATACAGAATAAGATTTTACCTTTATACATTCCAGTTAACACTAAAACAGAACACTAAGTCAACAGCCTACATATTAAATATCTCTGTCTTATTTTTAAAGAAATTACAGTAGATGTTTAAACATGGTTATAAAAATTCTTGTACTGTTGTTGTGGTATTGTACAATTATAAATGCCAAAACATTTTAATACTAACTTAAAAAAACTTAAAAAAATTACAGACATACGTATTTCAATAATCCTTCCTTTTCTTAATTGTTACAATAGGAAGCACACTGCTCAGGGCTATCTGCCAGAACGGGAAGATCAGGCCAAGAGGCAGAGGCACAGGAAAAGTAAAATAGTCAAGTAACTCTATTAAACACCACTCTGTTATGTATTTTCTAGAGATTATGCATTGATTTACTGTGGAAAACTGACAACAACACTATTCCATTTAAAAACTTCCTTATGTACAAATACCCATGACAAACTACAGTTACCTTGTTAATTTCTTTGCATGTGGTTATTTCCAAGAAAAATACATACATACATTTTATACTTCTTGCAGAAGAATGGAAAGTATTGTAAGTGCATCCTGATTACCATGGACATATTTCATTCTCAAAATTATTTGGAGGTTCAAGAGTCAAAGCAATTCCCTGCTACATTGCTTACCCCATTGTCATTTCTTCATGAAAAAAAAAAATAAAGAGAAAAGGATGAGCAGAACCAAATCTAAACAGCAGCAAGTGGCCATGGCTTCAGATAAAAAGTCACAGCAATTGGTTAAACAACTAAAAGTCATAGCAATTGGTTAAATAACTAAAATACTTAAGTGAAAATTGAGAACAAAAAATTATTCAATTTAGTATTTATTGTCAAAAATGTCCTGAACTGTAGTTTACCAAAAGCATAGTACTAATTCCATTTTATGAGAAAAGAATATTTGAAGTCTGTCATGGTGAGCCATCTTTCGAGGATGCTGGGATCAGCCTTCCCTTAATTTAATCTATTTTGGAAGTTATAGAACTACAGACAAGTTTCACATGACAAACTCATACCATATAACAAGAAACCTCCGGGGAAGCTGAAGAAAAATGAAGTGAATTTTGAAGCCCTGTTAGAAATGCACATATGAGAAACTGTTTCCGCCTCCAATACACATTTTTAGGATTTCAAACTTCTCCAGACTCAGCTTTCTGCCTTGCTTAAAATTAGTAACTCAGAATATAATTTGTCAGATTACATGTTATTTGGAGAGTAATTTTCCCTGTTTTTCTCTTAAATTGTTTTTAAGTAGTTCAACATTCACTGAAGGAGGAAGGCAACTCCAGAGTTTAGAAAATAGTGCTTGCTAAGATTTAGGAGATCTAAATTCAAATGCTTTCCTCTGTCCCAGGTGAGCAGCCTAAACGGACAGTTTTTTCTTTTTTTACTTTGGATTTGTTACTGCAGTCCAAGCTCTCATTCCTCTGTGCAGCAAAGGAGCCATTTTGTCTTCCACTGAGAAAAGCAGTCACATTCTCCATTTGTCTCAGTGACTTTACCTCTACTAAATCTCTTCTCCCGTTTTGTTTTATCCCATATTTTATTACTTTTCAACAGATCAAAAAAAACCTCAACCAACCAACCAAAAAACCCTGCTTTTGCTTGGGCTTTGTGGATTGGAGGAGACCATAAAAAATTATGTTGTCTTACTATTTGATTTCAAAATTAGAGTATCCAAATGCTTCTGTCCCTCATTTTATTTAATTTTCTCTTGCAGAATATTGTTGCATTTTTTCTGCAATTTCAGCTAAATCTATTATTTTAAAGTATGGCCTTTTCACGCACCTCAGTATAGAAATCACCCACTTTACCCTCACAGAAATCTTTACAAAATGAAAGTGAAATAAATACCAGCATTACTGAAACATCTTCAAGGAGATAACTAAAAGATAGCGGTTTCTAAAGCTATGATTTGTATACCTAAATATCTTTCAGTTAATTTGTTTCTTGAAGCCAGTATCAGCTCATCTGTTACCTAAGAGCTTGTAAACCTAAGCTCAATTTCCAAGCCAAGGTCAAATACCTTCACTATATATTTTTTAAAATTCTGAAATTAGCACAGCTTACCTGCTTCCTTCACCTTTCCAGTTCCTATTAGTGTAGATACAATTTTACTTATGAAAAAGCACTCCTACTGTCATAGATTTTTCTACTCTTATTCTAACATAGCTGCATCTAATTGAGAAGTGGATACTATAGTATTGTAGTTTTTCCATGTAGCTGCAGCTATATCCATACTACAGCTTTGATTGCATAACTAGTATAGGAGAATCTGAATATGACAATAGAAATCTTCAGGCTTTGACAGAGCTATGCTCATTTTGCAAGTGAATGAAGCTTAGGTGTCTACATCACTTTAAAAAATGGAAAAGAGGTACCTTAAAATTTTACTCACTTTTCACCAAGAGGCAACCATGTATTTTATCTAAAGTACTGGAATCAATCTAAAAATAGAATCAAGTAGCACCAACAATGCAGAGGCATTTGCAAAAGGACAAAACCCAAATGTTAAATAACTTTATAAAGAGCTAGAGTGAGGCTATCCTTATGCATTGACACCAATGCAAGTAAAGCAAAAGCTATTTTGATCCTGTGGGATAAGCTGTTGAAGAACTGTAACATGGTCAATTTTTTCATGTTAGGCTACTAAAGGCATATTTTGATTAAGTTAGAAGGGGGAATGGAGATCTTACGGAACTGAAGAATCTGTTAAGTCTGTTCTTTTTTATTTCTGCCTCCAAAACCAATGTGAAAAGATACCCTTTGTTTAAGGAAGTATTTCCAGTCTGCCTTAACAGAGCATAACAAGCAACATATAGGTATGTCACAAAATGTTGTGAAACAGAGAAATTGATAGTTACAGAGGACATTTAACAAATATTACCCAGTATTTATATCATGATCTTGGCACAGTTACATAGTGACTTTTTTCTAATAATTTCCTCACAATCTCTCCATAAAAGAAAATAGCTGTTACTCTCATGTTTAAGTCAGCTAACGATGGCTACACAAAAATCCGGCAAAAAATTAAGCTCTTTCATATCCATTGCTTGCAGTAAGTTTCTGTTATTTTTTTTGGCAGAAAGACCCAAGTCCTGCAATGAAAGAGGCATCTTTAGTCAGTTTTATGATATTCCATTAGCATCTTAATCCGTGAACACTGAGATTTCTCTTTTGTGGCCTACTTCTTGATTTATGTTGTACAGAACTTTTTGGCAAGTATGATCACCTGAGGACACTCACCTGAAAATATGAACTTTCGTCCAATCATGCTTTTATAATATGCATTGATATAAGGTAAATGCTCAGTTGGCTATTTCAGTCCTTTGAAAATATAAGAATATGGAGAAAAGACAGCAGAGAATGCTCATGGATGGCCTACTGCACAGCATCATTACCTCACAGGGTTTAGCTTGACCTAGATTGTAAAAAAGATCCATACAGAGAAAGTTATTTCCAGCTTCCCTGTTCCATGTAAGAGTGAGACTTAAAAAACAAAACTCAAACAAAACTCTGTATATTTTTTACTCTGCTTTATTTTGGGGATTTCGGGTTGCTATAATAAACGTCAAAGCTGAAAAGCAGTTGTGACAATTCATTGCTATTGAAGATGGGTATCTTCCATCTTTATCTTCTAAACAACCAAAACCCAGCTTAATTTTATAATTGAGCTTTAAGATCATAAACATGAATAGCTCAATAGAAGACAAAATACTCCAAAACTACTGCTAAAATAATTATCTAAACATTTTACATAGAGCAATAATTACTGTTTGCACTAAACTATTAGCTCCATATCATACAACTTCACCAGTAGTATTCCAAAAATGATTAACACTCATATCTAATCAAATAATTTGCTAATTTAACAATGAAAAACAGAATAAAAGACTCCTTGTAACATACTGTGGCTTTAGATCCATCTCCTTAACCTGCTCATCCTGCTATTTCAGCATTTATAAAATGAATGGACATATTGGTGAGTCTCTTCTAGGATAATCAGAGAAAAAACCCCAATACTGTATGAGACAGGTAGAAGGATACTACAAAGAAGAGTAAATTAATACAGTAATATTTAACACTGCTTTTCCCAATGGACAGTACTGTGTAAATAGTTGTAGCTGAAGCTAAACAACCTAACCAGCAAGACCACTCTCCCTCCTAATTACACTACAGCAACAGAAAGACTTAATACGTTCATCAATTACAGTGGTTCTCCAACTGTGGTAAGGCTAGCATGTGGGCAAGCTTTTATTGCTGCTACACAGTCACTTCTTAAGCATTCTTTTACTTTCTGACTGGCTGCTCAGGGACAATGTCCCACCTGTCATCTGACTAATTAAGTAGTATCAGTGCTGTTACTTGTATATATTTGTGCCCCCTGCTATTTATAACAGGTTTATACATATATATTTATAATATAGATAATATAAAAATATAAAAAAAAGATAAATCAGCACTCTGAAGTTTTGGATAGTCATGAATAAACACATGTGTACATAAATATGGATGTTAATATGTGCATAAGAAAAGTGGTTTCTGTAAACTATCAGCAATTTAAAGACTGGTTTATCTGTATTAAGATACTGCCTTCACAGTTCACCATTATTTCTTCTTCTTGATATTCTAAAATTCACATGTAATAAAACTCTTCAGTTTATTGAAGTATATAGAATACGTGCAAGTTAAAATTAGAACATTTATAACACACTTAAAGCTTAAGACCTACTTAAATTACTTTTAGATTAAATCTCAAGGCAGTGAGCAATAGTCCTGCAATGCTGTTAAAGTGCAACATGTATGAACTGCAGACCTGTATGTTTCTTTGGAAATTAAAATGCAATAATGCCTCTCTAGCCTTTATAGCAAATATAACAAAACAGCAATGCTACTTCAATTTTAACTGTTTAACAACATCCAGTGGCCTTAATTACAAACTCCACAAACTATTTCGTAACTACAATAGATAGCATATTTCCTACTGTCTTGGAGAAATAGGGATTTGCTCTTCTTTTGGCAAATTATTACCTTTATTCAAATTTGAAGTAGGGCTTATAAGACCCGTGCTTCATTTGACAATTGCTACAAAATTCTATGTTTCCATCTGCTACAGTACAGGAAGTTATACAAATTACTGTTTTGTCTACACTGATAGGATCACATCTGTACAGGATAGGTTTTTCCTTCTTCTGTGCATTTATAATGGAAGAAAACATTGGGGTCTCTGGTACTTATTAGACACAGTCAATTCTTCAATCTTTCTATCGGATGTCCAGTTCAGGTAACTAAAGAGCCTAAAGTGCAAAACCTCAAATGCTATGCAAAAGAACTGTTCTACAAGAAAGAAAAAAGTTCTCTCAGACCATCAGGTTGAAGTCTTGGATAATACTGTGTACTTAAAAGTTTATATATTTTTTTCTCAGGATCACAATAGCCATTACACATTCGTTAGCAAACAAAAATAAAACAGTGAATGCAGTAGGGTACAACCGTAAAGGCAATGGCATATGGAAAGAAAGATGACTTTCTGGCATCAATGCAAACTGTTCATATTTCAAGTGCATGGAGAAAAAGAGAAATGTCACAATTTCAAAATTTCATACATAGCAAGTATGAAGCTATTAATTTTTTCCCCATTTCACTCATACTCAGAAACATCAGCCCATTTAAGCTAAGGGATTAGCTCCACATGCATGTGTGTGCATGAATACCAAAGGCTTTACCTACCTAAAAAACATTTTAGTAAAATACAGAAGGAAGCTGGAAAAAAAACCTTGGGAAAAATAATTATCTTTTCCCTTGGGGAGTACAGCAGTTATGTTTGAGCAAGAAATCTGCTGCCTTACCATGGACTCTCCCCTTCCTCTCAGTTAATACCTGGTTTATTTCTGTGTTTGTGTCTTTCTTCAGAGTTTATGAGAAAAAAGAAAAAAAAAAGGCGTAAAAATAAGCAAAAACAAGCAAACAAAAAAAGCTAAAGATCTTACTCACAGATGCTTACAGCACAGGTGCTTTGGAGGCTAACTTTTATACAGGCTTCNTTATTTCTGTGTTTGTGTTGTTCTTTAGAGTTTATGAGAAAAAAGAAAAAAAAAAAGGCGTAAAAATAAGCAAAAACAAGCAAACAAAAAAAGCTAAAGATCTTACTCACAGATGCTTACAGCACAGGTGCTTTGGAGGCTAACTTTTATACAGGCTTCTGCACAAGAACAGAAGAAACAATACAAGAGAGTAAGAGTGTGAGACAATGGGGGGGGGGCTGAAGGGGGAGTATGTGCTGAGGGGAAATCAACACTACCAGAGGGAATAAAGAAATTACTCTTGAGAATCAGAGTCTTCAATTATGAGCATGATACTTGCCATTTATTAATGTGATTAAACAGACAGACCTAGATATGACTGCCACAAAGATATTATTCCAGTGTTTAACAGAACAAAGGATGCTAGCTAAGTGCAAGACATACATTCCTTTCTCGACAGATAAGACACTGACACATTTCATTTAAAACCATTTCGTTCGGTTTTGTCCTCCTCACCTCAGTTTCAAGGTCTCCTTGTTACAATTTCAGGTCTAGTTTATGCTTTAAATCTCCTTTAGCAGGGTATGTGCATGTAACTGGCAATCCTTGATGAATTCTTAAGATGAATCTTAGTTCAATGATCCACTGCTTTCTACTGGGATACTTAGCATCCTGGTTTGTATGTATCTGCAACCAGTCTAATCTAATACCAGTTGAAAATTGTTTTCCTATATTTTTTTGTGGTCAGCTCACTGTCATCTCTTACTCTAAATTTTAAAAAACATCTATCACACAGGCCCCTAAACCTCATCACACTTTTAAAAACCAGACTAATAATCTCAGTGTGCTTTTCGAAGTTCCCTTGCTGTATTTACAGCTTTAATTCTACCTCATCAAATTACAGGAATACTAAAGAATCCATCACACTGTGCAGGCATTCAGATATACTTGATTTCTACCCATCTCTCCAGTTTCCAGAAAAAGCCATGGTAACAAGTATGCCTTTTCTTTAATCAGTTATAAACTCAGTACTACAGGCAACATGCTCTCTGAAAAGATTTTTTCCTTTCTGTTTCTTCAAACATTGTTTGTTCCAGTCCAACTTTAATTATTTGTTTTACATTAAACTTAACACTCATTACCTGTAGGTTTCAGTCTCATTGTAAACTACACAGGAGGGAACAACTGCACAATTCAGCTGCAGCAACAACTTAGGAAATGCTGAAATCTATCCTTCCATTATCAGCTGTCAGGATAATTTGATGTGCATGTATATTAAAAACATACATTGCATTTTCCATCATATGTATCTGCCTGCTCTTTTGATGCTTTCCAGTCACACGGCTTCTCTTGCCTACAATCCCCATCTGCTATCATTCCTTTCACTCTATTGTTCACCATCATCCTATTATGTTATTTAGAACTCCAGCTTCAGACACTCTCCTGGGCTTCTGCTTCTATCATTTTGCCCTTTCTGACAAGTGATTTTTCTCATTTTTCCGTACACTAGCATTCTTTCTTCTAGTTACTACACTTCTCTAGATAATTTGTCTAATTCATGTTTCATCCAACAAATGATATTTACACTGGTTGCACCCAAGTGCACAATTTTAATCTAATTTAGTGGAGTCCTTCCACAAGCTGCAGGCACTTTTACTTTGGTTTAATTTACATTTATTTCAGTTTAGCACAAATTGATGTAGTTTATACCCAATCAAAATCAAGTAAATCTTTACAATAAGTATCCATAGAGCAGTTTACACCAGCTTTAGCAAGTTTGTTTAAAAACATATTTTAAATTACACTGGAACATCTTTAGATAAGACATTTCATAGTCTAGCACACCTTGATATAAAAATCCTGATCCTTTTTTAGCTTCGCCTTCTACCCTTCTTTCCTTTTCCGCCTCTCTTGAACACATTACTGAGTACATATAATTGATTTTTGATAAATGAACAAAGTGGAAATACATGGCACACCTAGTCAAGTAAATATATCTGGTGGTTCTTTACTATAAATGCTGCTGGGTATGCCAAAAATGAAATAAGGAAAATTGCTCTTGGTTAACAAAGCCAATAAGAAATATGACATAATTATTTTCCTAAATTGAAGCAGGAAGAATGGAAACGAGACACCAGACAGAAACACAAACAGAGTTTTGGTAACACAAAAGTAGAATTATTCCTGAGGTTTCCCAAGACAAAGACTAACAGGGATAAGGGATGTACTACCTAAAGTAAGTAGAGAATGTAACTAAATCTTTCCATGACAATAATGAACATACTCAGGTATAGTACAAAACATCTACTTCATTAGGCAGAAGATAGTGGTGATAGCTTACCTTGATAAACTATTACACCTTTATGACCTGAAAATCATTCTTGCCATGCAGAACTAGATTGAGCATGACACCTTTGAAGAAAGCCACAAATAATAAAGCCATCCATAAAACTTAAAATGGGAGCTTAAACATTATAATTCAGTGTGATACTGCTGTATGTATACTAAAGATTAGTTATAAGTGAACAAAAAACAGCCAAACAAAAGAAAAATTATCTGTAGGCTACCAGTGATACAGAAATAATAGCAAATAATGGTAACAGAGACTTACCTAAAATTATTACCTTTAACATACCTCAGTTGAAATAGATATGAAAATACTCCATTGCATCTTTAAGTAACAGCTCAACCACTATTGAAAAATGAAATTTATAAGCTTGTATGTACTCAACCTCACAAATAATAGCCACTTCAGGGATCAATATAAATTATATCTCTAAATTCAAATTCATAAATGAATGTTTCACAGGGTTAAGCACTTAGTAATGTTCATAAGAAAAAAAATCCCAAACAACCCAGCAACCCAAAACCCAAGAGAATTCTTTGGGAAAGAAAAACCCAACCACTTACGTTGCTTTATCTGATGTCTTCTGTAGGGAAACGTTGATCCACTAATAATGAATGCCCTGAAATGCCAACATTGAAACTACAACACATAAAAAATTGTACTTCAGTTTTTAAGAGTCCAAATTTTCCTCTGTCAATTGGGTTCTTGTTCTGGATTACAACTTCAATATTGCAGCATGACCAAATAATTCACAAATCTTCCCCAAACCCTTATGTATAAATAAGATCTAGCAACTGCATACATCCAGCAGTGGTGCATTATGGAAGAAGTGAGATACACTATCACACATCCATACTGTAACATAATATCACAACATTGCTAAACCAACATATTTTAGCTTTGCACAGAAACACTTGTCAATAATATTCATTGTTTTTCCAATACAGCATTATTTTCCCAGAGGAACTACATTTTCCAAGCAGGCCTACTGTTTACTTATATATCTGAAATAAAGATAGCAAAAAAGCAAAGGAGATTTCTCTGTATATTTTAGACTTAACAAACATTCTCATGATAATAATTGCTTAATACTGTGTGATATCACTACCACAAAAGTGTTCAGTTATTTTGGAAATACACTTTTTCAGAATAGGATAATTTCTTGAAGCTGGAACAAAACAGCTTCGTTCTCATGAAGCGATGAAACTATGCTTAAAATGATATTAATTTAAGACAACTAAAAGTTGCCAGTTTTATGCAGTTAAAGTCCTTTAAACAAACAGCTCACAACAAAACTATTATTTTTAAACCCCTGCTGGTGAAATTTATACACTCTTATTTGTTCAGAACTTAAATCTTTTGACATGTCAAAGAAGAGACTTGAAAAGAATTAGGTCCAGCCAGGCAATAACTGTTATGGCATCCTTTAGGTTTCAAATGCAAATAAAAGTGTATGACTTTGGAAAAGGTTCATCTCCCACAGACCTTTACTTAAAATCAGTCTTATGTTGCAAAAAATTGTTTCTTAAAACATGAAGTTCATTTCAGCTTAATTACTATCTGTTAATTTCCCCTCCCCCCATCCATCTGGCTTAAGCACTTCAAATGGCATCTTCTGTCAATCAAATAGGTTATATATCAAGTGTCATTATTAAGACTTGAAAACAAGCCCAAGAGACAAAGGCAACACTAAGTTAAATGTATAATACCATTTTTCAAAATGGTGTAACTATCCTTGCAGGTTTCAGTAGAGCCTGAAGCTAATCAGAACTGGAAACCAATCAGCTCACAAACAATAAAACAGTAACTTATTAACGTCTCCTAAAATCAAAATTTTATTGAAACAGCTATGTTTTTGTGGGGTTTTTTTTGGTTTTTTTT
>NDXB01006826.1:0-22072 GCA_002631895.1 Agapornis roseicollis | reverse complement strand
AACAAAACAACCAAAAAAAAAAAAACACAAAACAAAAAAAAAAAAAAAAAAAAAAAAACAAAAAACAAAAAAACAAACAGGCAACAGACAACAAACCTGAAAAGGTATGTGGGTGTGTGTGGAGAGGAAACTGGAAGGATTCTACAATGTGTAGCAGTACAATGCTGTCTCAAGAAGCTGGGGAAATTCTGTTCTGAATGGATTGGTCTGCTTCGTGATGGTGTCCACAATAGTGTGCATGGTGAACTGCAAAGATTTGACCTTCTTAAGAGGTATGAAAGGTTCCGAGTCATCTCCTGGAATGTGAACCTAGAGTTACAGAGAGATGTTTGGTTTCAAAATGAAAGCTGAGGTCCCTGATACTTGCTGAACAAGAAGACTTTTAAGATCAGACAGAAAAGATACTCTGAAAGTAGAATAAACGTGAAATGTAACTTGTTACTGACAAGCCTTCTTTTATTGCATAAAGTCTAGATAAATAAGCTTAGTGTAAAGAAGGGCAACTACTTGCTAGACTGTTGTAAAGGTGGAAATGAAAGAATACAGATACGTTTGTTTTCTGTTGTACATGTTATTTGGGGACAAAGTTGTTAAACTTTGAGAAGATTGTTGAGTAGTGAAAGGGGCATTAGGCTCAATACCAGCAATGTGCATCTTCATATTTGTGGCTGACATGTATGTGTAAAGCATGGCTAATGTCAACTGTTGTTAATGTAGAGTGTTAATGTAGAGCAATAACTGCAATGAAGAATTTTTACTTTGATTTTAGGGGTAGCTCCTAAGGGCAAAACCATTAGGAAAAATAGGCCTGGGACAAACTGTCACAGGCCATCTGGTACATGCTTTCCAAGATAACTAGGTCCTGTTTTATGGTATTGTTGCCTTTAGAAAGCATGTGTGCTGTCTTGTTCTCCCTCATATTTCTCCATGTCTAATTTCTACCTTTTTTGCCTTACTATGAGCTTGTTGTGGTTTGTCTTACCCACTCTTGAGTAGATGAAGTGATCTCTTTGTACTGCAGGGGCTTATGTGCTTAAAATCTGTTCTGTACCTCCTGCCTTGGTCCAGGACTGCTTATGTGTAAAAGTAGAAGTACAGGTAAATAAATATGGAAGCCAAAAGACCACTCTTAAATTATTTTTGTTTAAGAGTAATATGAAGGAGTTGAGGCACCAAAAAAAAGAAAGATGTAAATAATGCATTTATAACACTGGTGATGGTGGACTTCAATGCTCTCTGTATCCCTTCTCTCTCCTCTCTGCCCCCTTCAAAAGAAGAGAAAAACTGCACATATGTGGCCCACCACCTATAAGGGAACTTTAATTCAATGTCCTTGGTGCTTGCTGTAACTTCTGGAGTTAGTGAGAAGAAGCTTTTCTATATTACATATCTTTGTGGGTTATGAGTCTGTGGTAGATGTCATCTTCTAGCCCTGATGTTAACCACATCTTAAAAAAATCATCTTGTCCAAAAATAGACATCTTATCCGTGTTAATAATGTTCTGTGTATTCTAATGTCAAATCCATTATGAATTTAGTTTAGTATAGAAACTGTCCGTTCCTCAAAGATGTGTGCAGTGTAACTGAACCCTCTGATCACAGGTGAGATGTGGCTATGCATGTAAGGAGAACTAATGAAGAAAGTAACTGAAGGTGCATCTTAATAGGCTGTATACTGAATGCAGACTTGGAACTCAGCCTTCATTAGAGAGTGAATGTTTTCTTCCTCTTTATTTTGAGGATATACTCAGTTTTAATAAAGTAACTGATGGGGAGCTGTAATTTCTCTTCAAAACTTCATGCATTTTGACTTTTGCAGTTGTTTCAGGTATAATACCTTGATGAATTACTCCATTGTAAGGGTTAGGGGAAGGTGGGAAATTGTTAACTTGAATTAGGGCACTCAGACAGTCATAGTCTGTGTGAATTAAGCCTGAGTGAATAGCACCTGAGAGGAAGCTCTTGTAGCTAGGTTTCATATCTTTAAGATAATACCAGTAATTGAAGTAAATGATTTCAAGTATTGGGAAGTGCAAGAACACTGTTGGTATATGTGAAAATGCAACTTCAGTTCAAGTTAGTAAAAAAATTTCTAAAGAAGATACCATTTCAACTGAACCTTGGATAGTGATGGAAACAGCATTAACTTTGGCAAGCTTTAAGCCAGGATTCCAAGGGTTAAAAAGTTGTGCTTAAAAAATCTGCAGTCTATCCAACAATGTTTTTCATGTTTATGTAATAAGAGTACATGTTGCCATATCTTACTCTGATACTGTTCTGTCGTATTTATTTAGTGGATAACTTTCTGCAGTAAAATACTGTTAGTAAGAATGAGGACCTGCATTATGCTCTAAGATAATGGATTAAAGAAGTTTCATTCTCACGCTCAGTTACAAAAAGCTTGGCAGAAGAACAGATGTGTTTCTTTGTCAAAAATAAACATAGCAAATATGCCTTCTTCAAATTTCTTATATGACAGCTTTTAAGTTGATACAGTTCTGCTGCATATTTGTAGTCTTGCAACTGAATGTAGCCATGTTTTATACTAGACTATCAACAGGATTCCAGCTCAAAATTTCATCAGCCCTTTGTAACTACAATTGGAAGAAACATTGGTAAGAGAAATGCTGTTTCATGCCTGCATCTGCACATTTAAGTACTTCATGGTGGGAGTGGAACCTGAGCGTTCTTCAGGTTAACTGTGAAGAGGAAAGATGGATTTTGTGGAATTTAGTGTGTGAAGAAACAGTACTGCTTAAGTCATATAATCATAGAATAGTTAGGGTTGGAAAGGACCTTAAGATCATCTAGTTCCAACCCCCCTGCCATGGGCAGGGACACCTCACACTGAAATGTGTCACCCACGGCTCTGTCCAGCCTGGCCTTGAACACTGTTAGGGATGGAGCATTCACAACTTCCTTGGGCAACCCATTCCAGTGCCTCACCATCCTTACAGGAAAGAACTTCCTCCTTATATCCAAATTAAAATGCCTTCCACTAATGTTTAAATTCCTGAGCACTATGGTCACAGTGGTAAAGATTTTTTTTTTTCCCCCTTCGTAGTTTAGGGGTTTATGAAGTACTGCCTAAACTGAACTGGAGTCAGAACAGAAAGGGCACTGAAGATTTTGATTTAACTGTGCTGTATGCAGAGGAACTCAAGTAAGATAGATCCTGAGAACTGTGTTTGGAAACTTGAGGTAAATACAAATGTAGTGATGAGTTAATTTTTGAGAGCACACTTAAAGTAAAATTGCTTATGAGACTTCATGGAAGTCACAGGCAAAATAATCTCAATCTGTCACTTTAAAAAATACAGAGCAATGAACACACTTTTTGCTATACTTCATTGCTCCCAGAGGTTGTCTAGAGTAAATTAAGTTCCCTGGGTGCATCAGGCTTTTTCCACTGCCACAGACTTAGTCAAAACCTTCAGGAACTGTTACTGTGGTTTTAAATAGATTCCTATTGGGTAACTTATGCCAGTAGAAAAATGTGATGTAGTTCTATCATTTCTTTGAGCATTTTAGAAACTTAATCAGAAGTAAGCCAAGTAGTAGGCTGCTGTGCATCACAAAATTGCTTATGTGTTTGCTTCTAAAAGCTGTAAACCTTCAGCAAGGAAGTGTTTTCTTCCTCAGAGATTTTTAGATTTTCAGTGTTGTTTTTATTTGGCAAAGTTATGTTGGGCTGTTTGGAAAGTCCACTTGGTAAGATGGTACATCAAAACTCCATAACAGGTGGTATTATTAGTTGATCTAACAACATAGAGTAGTATTTTGACTTTCTATGTTCTGTAATCCGTCTTTGAAATTTGTTAAAGTTGTTAATAACTCTATTATAGAATCTCTATGTTGTACTTTTGTAGAGTTCCTGTATTTTGTGTGCTAATTCTACATGGAGCTATTTGTTTGGTGGTTTTTGTTTTTTTTTTTTTTTTTTTTTTTTTTTTTAATTTTTTTTTGTGTTTTTTTTTTGGTTTTTTTTTTTTTTTTTTTTTGTGTCTTTTTTTTTGGTTTTTTTTTTTTTTTTTTTTTGTGTCTTTTTTTTTGGTTTTTTTTTTTTTTTTTTTTTGTGTCTTTTTTTTTGGTTTTTTTTTTTTTTTTTTTTTGGGGTTTTTTTTTGTTTTTTTTTTTTTTTTTTTTTTTTTGTTTTTTTTTAAAAGAAAAAAGAAATTGAGTAACTGATTAGGTTTCCTGAATGTATTAACTCTGGCATATCCCTTCCCCTCCCCCTCTGCCCCCCCTCCCCGGGAGATATCAAACGTGAACATATGGACGGAGTGACACAGCAATAGAAGGATCAAGCTGGATAAACAACCTCTGCATAGAATAACGCTGTCCAAAAGAGTGGTGTGTGGTTTGTGGTTTTTTATTTTTAAATCCTAGAACTCACTCCATATTGCAATAACTTGCTTTGAGGAGAGCTGTCTTCTGCCTCCACCCCTCCTCAGCAGAATGTGTGGGGACAGGTTTTGTTTCCTTAGTCACAGTAAAGTTTCAGTGGTAGGTACCATGGGACATAAGAACAGTTTAACAAACTGCAGATAAGACTGGTTTGCTTCTTTGCAGTGTTTTCTCTGAGTTTACCTTCTGGGAAAGAATGGTTGTTATGATAATAAGAATGGTGTTTTGGCTACTTCCTTTTCAAAAAGAACAAAGTGGATCTACTAGCTTTTTCTAGGAGCTGAGCATTTAAAATGTTTTTCATACCCAAGTGTCTCAGTTGTGAACATCTCATCTCTGTGACTGACCTAGTAGAACAACAGAACTTGTTATTTATCAGTTCTCTGTGAGGACAGTGAAGAACTACTGTCTAGGAATAAGCTTAGTAAGAGACCTTAAAATTTCAGAAGTGTAATCTTGTTAACATTGTTGGTATATCCCTTGGTATATCTGACTTGCAGCTATCTAAAAACCAACTAAGTGCATGCATTGGTTTTAGTTTCATACTTGTGTTTTGATTCTTCAGTTCTGGGAGTTTTTTTCAGCATGTTGTTTCTTGAAATTTGGGATCATCGAATTTCCAGCCTGAAAGTTTGTCATAACTGTTTTGCCTGCTTTCTATCAATGCTATCCTTTTATTTGAAGTACTTTTCTTGGTATTTTATCCTTGACACTTAAAGCATTTATAACGTTGTTGCCAGGCTAAATAATACAGGTTTTGTTAGTCACCTCCTGTAAGAGCACTCTAATGTACTTTCAACTGGAATTCATCTCTTGACCAAGGCCAACTGTGATGGGGTAGAGTATTCCAGGTAAATACTTTTGTACTAAAGCACTGGAGTATTCTCATTTACTTTGTAATGGTATATCTACATGAGCATTGATTCCTTTTCCACTCCCCCTCATTCCACCCTCCCTTGCCCTCTTTCCATCCAGTAACTGGAGCATGTAGTCACTAATGCTTATGTCAGCTCTCAAGCCTGGCTTATAGTTAAACTTGAGTCTAGTGCTAAGGGGTATGATTTCCATGGTGCTTGGTATTATTGTACTTTATAAGATTGCAAGTGTTTCATTAGAACAATTCACTGTTCTGTATTTTGAATGCATATTTTTTTATGTTGGGGAAGGAAAGGAGGAGAAGAAAGGTAACTTGCAAGTTTTGATAGTTGTTGGGGGAAAAAAAAAATGGAAATTTTGAGGGAACAGCTCTGGCTTTAGGTATCTATATTACCTGTGTAGTTATACTGAAATAAGCAAGGCTGTAAAAACCAATAAAGCTGTAACAACAATAAATTTCATAGTTTCCTTCTATGGATAACGGTCTGTTTATCATTATAAATACTTTCTGCTACACTCATACAATGATGTATTCTATTTGAATGCTACTTAACAGAAGTTGGTTGTTTAAATAGTTTTGGATTTAACAAAATAATGAATGCCCTCTCTCCTGTAAGCCTGGAAATAGTACCAAGTGCCTAGTTTTGCAGTCCTGTACTGATGTCCTGTTGTTTACTGAATGAGGATTTCAAGATTTAATTCCATCACAAGTTTAATATTGCCTGTCTTCAGGTGTTAGAAATGTTTACGGGTTAAGTGCCCGTAGCTTACAGGACTCATTTCCAACCATTTTTCTGAACACTGGGCCTCTGATTGCACATTCACTGTAGTTGTGTGTATTTTAAGTCCAGCTATGTCTAAAAGATAGAAGTACTTTAGACAAAATGATCTTGCTGTAGTTGTTTGCTGTAACACAGCTTTGAGACTGACGGGTGGAAGGTTGTACTTTAATAGGTCCTCATCAAGAGTACTTGTGTTCTTTTGTGAAACTCCAGTTTAGTGAGAATATCTATCTACAGAAGTTTGTAAAGTAAACTAATATAATTTCATGGCACTACTGACACGGTGAAAGAACGTAGGCTGTCCTGTGAGAAGTGTTTGAAAGAATCAATCTTTAATATTAGTTTGTCAGGAAAGGACATATTCCTGGAAATGCTCTCAACACTTGAGATCTCTTTTTTAAATAGTAGTTTGGTTTTTAATTGTTTGGGCTTTTTTTTTGTAAAGCAGAGGGACAGTGGTTCCTTACTGTGTTTTTGGGTCATTTTAGATTGAAATACTTTAAATGCTAGGCTTTTAGCCCAAAATATCTAGTTGCTAGCTAAAGGCTAACAGGAGGAGAAAAAACAAAGCTCACAAGTATGTATAAGGTTTTATACCACTGACTGTACCTGTATTGTCATGTATGTTGTAGCTATACCATGAAAGGTACTTGCTCCTGTTGGGATCTCTGTGCTTAGTTCTCTTAAATGAAGGTGTTCTAAAGATGTTAACCTGCTGCTTAAGCTTAGAGCAGCTCAGGCAAGGAATTTAAGGACCTGGAGTTTTGTGCCCATTATGTCATGAAAGCTGTTTAGAAATAAGAGTGTGACAAGTACAGAAGATGAGAAACTACTCTATTTTCTCTGATTTTCAGGTAGCTTGTGTGAAACATAGCTGAGTTGGGGCTTCTAAGCCACTGCCTTTGCTTTATGTATATTATTTGTTTAAAAAGCTTACTTCAGAAGGGCTCGGTCTTTCTGTTGACAAATATCAAAATAAGAAAGTAACTGGTAGAAATCCAGACCTGAGCAGCTAGAAGCTGAAGCTCAACCTGTAGCGGGATATAGTGATTTAAATGTCTCAGGTTAGTTAAGGTGCATCCAGAATCAAGGTAGTTTGTCATTACTTCCAGATTCCAGGTTATGGCTACAAACTAGTGTTGCGCGTACTTTTGGTGTGTTTGCTGTGATGCTGGGAAGGTTGGTGGCCTAGCTTTGAGGTGGGAATAATTTAAAAATACATATTTGTGATTGGCTGGCTATCATCTAAGCTGCTTTGTTCTTTATACTTGCCTAGATGAGATTATCATTTGTGGTGGAGAAGCTGATGTAATTTCTGGTTGCTTCAGCAGAATTTGAAGGCTTTTACTGGTGACGGTGGTAGCTTAAAGTATCAGATTTTAAATTGTCTATATAAACTTGTGCAGGTGCAATCTTGAATCCCATACTTGAATACGTACAGAATATTTATGATGACTTTTTAATTAGAAAATATGAAATGCACACTACTATACTGCATCCAGAATGTTTTTCTTGAAAGTGAAAAATGCACCACTGAAACTTGCAGACTCTCATCATGCAGCCATTCAATGCAATAAATATTTTTATATTAGTATATGCCACTGGCACATGGTGTACTTGGTAGGGTGAGACTGTTCATTTGAAAGTCCAATGTTAGAAGCTTTGTACTCTCCATGTTCTAATTAGTCAAAATAGACATCTAATAGGAAATAGTTGAAGCTATTTCTTAATAGTTAGCGCCAGTTTGGTGAGCAGCGGTTTCATTACTGTTCAGATCTGTGGAGGAAACTGCTGGACAGATTAGGCTGTTTTCAAGTTGCAATACACAGTATCTTTCCCAAAACCGTTCTGCCATAAAAGCCTTTAAATACAAAGAAAACAGAAGAAAGACCCGAAGTTAGTACAATTAATTTGGCATTTTTGGTAGCTGATGGAGGTTGGAGGTACTAGGAAATAATTGGTTGGAGAAAAGATGTAAAAGACCTGAAGTGAGGAAGTAGAAATAGTGAAGATACTGTGATTACTAGAACACTTCATTGCTCATTAATCCTATGTGGGATGGGGATGTGCATGCTACTAGCTGAGTATCTTTCATTAACAAAACAGATGTAGGATTCAGAGAGGCTCCAGTGTTTCAGAAGTACCTAAAATTTGCATTTAATATGATAAGATATTGTACAGAGGGGAGAGAAGGAAGAAACTGCTCATTTATGGGCCTACAGTTATTTTCCATTTTCCTTCACAAGCCTATCTACGTCATATTCTTTCTTTAATCTTTCCCTGAAGCCACTCCATTCCCTGCATGGTTTTTACTGAAGTGTTGTTAAGAGAGTTGTTCTATCTTGCATCATTATGAATATGCCTTTTGCAGTTAAATATTCTTTTGTTTGTCTTGTCTCTTTTACTCATGCATTTTATTAAATGGCTTAAAAGAAATAGTAAAGAGGATAACATCTGGAATAGTTCTGAAGATACATAAAAAGTCTTGTGGATATTTTTTTAAAGGGAAAAACCCAAACCAACCAAAAAAAACCCCCAAACCCCAAACACCAGAAAGACAAGATGATGTCTTGCATGGGAGTTAAGTGAAGCTTACTTCCATTTCAGTGTTGTCTTAATGGTATGGGATTATCTTCTTTTTCACAAAAATTTGCTTTCAGGAGTGTAGCAAGATGGATGCATGGCCTTGTGCCAGGGTATACTGCTGCTGATGTGTGCACAAAGCACCTGAAAGAAACTCTTTCCCTTTCCCCTGTTCCTTATCACGTTCTATTCTGATCCTAGGCAAGGCTGAAATATGTATGTGGTGTTGTTTGGGAACAGTAGGTTGTAGGTTTACTTGTAAGGCATAGTTACACATTAGTGTAGGGTAAAAGGTCACCTATACAGGAGGCAGCCCTTGAGTATTCTGATTGGATCACAGAGCAAATAGCAAGAGCAAAGGCTTATCAAATCAGCTATTATAATATCTAGTCCTAAAATAATAATTTTGGTCATAAGGTCAAGCTATAGAAAGTTTCAAGCTCTGCTTGTTCTTTACAAGTGTCTTGGAACTATGGCAAAACTTTGTTCTTCTGATTAGTTTTCTGTATTACTGGTAGTCTGTGAATCCTTACAGTGTATTAAGGAGCAGCAGTTTAGCTGGGAGGTAACAAATTTAGGCAGCATCTATTGGAACGTCTTGCCCAGAAGTAAGTAGCCTTTCTTTCAATCTGAAGTGATTATCAGCAAGGGCTTTAGGACAGCTGGGCCATGCTGTGACCCTGAGGAAAAGTACCTTACTAGTGTAAATATGCTCATCTAGTGAGCTATAAAACGTGTATAGTTACAGTTGTTCCTTATGCAAAGAAAATGTGTGGGTGGCCTGGGAGAGAGGAGGTGAAAATCATTGGTGAGGTAAAGGAGAGGAAAGGGTTAGTGGTACTTGCTCATATGGGAAGGGAGAGAGGAGTTTGTAGTACATCCTTTTTCCTTGTTGGTGCTAACATTTGGTGATGGTGAGTTCTTGTCTAGCTTAAAATTAAAGCTAAGTCTCGTATCCTTCTAAAAAGCATTTGAAAGACCTCTAATACTTAGGTTTGCTTAAGTTCAGTATCTTAATGTTCTGCATTCAGGTTCTTGGAGCATTCAGTTGCTGATCATATGCTTAGTAATCTCAATGTACAATGCCTCATTCCTACAGACTTGTTTTATTTGTAGAGTACTGAAAACATGCATATGTGTGTAGTAGACAATCTCCTCAATAAAGTATGCCATAAAGTTTAATTCCTTCATACTGCTTGGAATACTCTGTTTTTTGACAGCTTCTTCCATGACTGTAAGAGTTGGAACCTTTCTGAAGTCCAATTCTGGAAGCCCATATTGTATGTTCTTCTGTGTAGTTACCATGAAAGAATAGCTCTGAGCACTGTGGAGTTCTCATCCTATCAATGATAGGATCAGGTTCAAGACAGATTAATTCTTAGTGTTTAACAGGTGCTTCTTTAGGTGTGACTTCCTTTTATTCAGCTTTACAGAGAACTTCTGTTTCTTTAAACTGATATTCGGTAGGTAGTTTGGTACATGATTTCATACAAAGTAAATGTCTTTGATTGTGCCTGTGTCAGTGATTTGGTATGTGTTTTGGAGCTTGCTCTTATTACATCAGTGCAAGGTATAATGTCAATGTCTAATTTTTTCTTAGGTCGAGAAGATGCACCTGTGGCACATGAGCCAGTAGCATCTTGGAATTGAGCACCTACCCAGTTTAGAAACCTTAAATGTGTTTTAATCCCTTTGTTTGGTGTTGTGGTATCCTTGTAATGGTTAAAGATCTGTATGCAGATCTAGTGCTAAGGAAGCCGGAAACTTAACCTGTTTTAATTGGATTTCTTCCTCAACAGCTACAATTAAACTGTTTCCCAGATTGTATCATGTGGCATAGGAATCTTGTTATGCATTAGGCCTGTGACTTTTTTGGATAGAAGACTTCATTCAGGATAGCATAACCTGCTTGAGACAGTGTAGGAAAGGAAGCCTTAACAGACATCAGTTTGAGTCTGTGCTAAATACAAGTGATTAAGAAAACCAAGAGAAACTCCTGAGATCCTCCTTATTTGTTCAGACTTCTAAACGATATTTTGAAGATACAAAAACTTGAGACCTGCTCTAGTAAAGCTGAAAATAGATGTGTCCTCCCCTTCCCCTGGAAATGTAGGATTTAAATTTTTTTTATTAAATTTGTTTTTATCTTTAAAGTGTTTCTCTTTAAGCCATGCTAGTATGAGTGATTTGGCTTCTTCACTTTGGACATTTCTGTATGTAAACTAGTTTCAAGCTGAAGCTGAATATTATAAAAATGAGGACTCAATCTCTTCTTTCTACCTTGTTTTCAGGGTACATCTCCATAATGCCCTAGAATCTTGGGTTTGTCTGTGGTACTTGTCTAATCCAGTAACTTCTGTAAGGTCTAGTGTCTGAATTTTTTAGTTCTAGTGGCTAACTAAAGTGGTTTTGGGTGTGGGTGTTTGTTGTGTGGTTTTTTTTTTTTTAATGCCTCTCCCCTTCTAGTTGTCTAGAAGATTGCAGAGATCATTTTATGCTGATTTAGACTTTGAGTGGCCAAACTGTGTTTTACTAGCCACTGAGCTCACTACTTCTTTCAGTAATATAAAGCAGCTTGGCAGAAGTTGATGAGGAACTTGGCTGCAACCTGGGGCATGTATTGTCTAACAGGCTCTGCAGGTAGGACTGTATGTACCGTATCAGTGTTTGTCTTATGCTATTGCACTTTGATTTTACTTAAGGGCTGTGTGTGCCAGATGCAGGTGAGCAGCAAACTGCAACTAAGGCACCATCTGGTGTGTGGGGTTAGAATGGGGACGAGGCTTGGTGTTGTAGCAATAGGTTCTGCATTCAGACTCATAATGTTGAAGTAAATGGAGCTATGCAGCTCAAAAGCAGCTGGGCATTAAGCATTGGGCAGGGCAGACTTGGAGTGGGTGATGATTTTAGGTACTTCTCTGTTCATGTGCATGCCAATACTGAAATCGAGCTTCTAAATTGAAATTTTCACTTGCTGTTCAACTGACTTATTTTTCTTAATTGGTAATAAATGCCCCCTGCCCCAGCTTTGCCACACCTGTTTACTTGGTCTTAATTTGACCATCTACCAACACCTTATGCTCTTTGTTCCTGGTGGTTTCAGCTATGTGTACTGCCTGAAGAGTTCTGTTCTCATTTGTGTTGTCTAACAGAAGGTAAAAGCTCCTCATTCAAGTTTGCTTCCCTCTTCTGAAGAGAATGTTTTCCCTTGCACTTGCCAAGGGGGCATATTTGGTTTTTATGCTGCTAGTGAAAGCTTAAGCCACTATCACACAGATAGTGAATTTTGGCTCCTACTAAACCAAAGTTTCTAGTGAAGCTGAAAAGGAAGGGCAAAGGAGATTTTGCTTGTACTGCTTGTGATGTCTTTTGTTGGGAGTCTGCTAAAACAAGAACTCTCATCTGTTCACTCTGTAGCTTTCACTGCAAATAGTTTTGTTCAGAATTTGGATGCTGAAAAATGCCCTTTCCCTTGAAGAGATACCAGTTGTTTTTGTTTAATTTAAAAAAGGAAAAAATATTATTTCTGTTGTTGCTAGCAAGTTGGAACCACAGTTGTATTAGCACCAGTTAGGAGAATTACATGAGACTCTCTTAGTGTAAATTTGTTTATCTAGAAGTTTGTCAGTAACAGTAAAGTTCTTGCAGAGGTGAAGTCAGGCTCTTGCTAGAGGGCCTGATTTGGCAGAGAAATTTTGCTCTTTTTTGCACTCTTCCCTTCATCATTGCTATGCTAAAAGGGAAAAGGAGCTGTCAACAGAAGCAAAAGGTGGTTCAGTGTCCTGCAGCTAATGTTTGCTATGTTTATGTGTGCTAGTTCTCTGTGTGGTGTAATAAATCTTTAGTGTTGCTGAGATGGCTTAAATATTTCTGGGCTGCTTCTTAAGCTGAGCTGTCACTGGCTGACTTGTAGCTATCCAGTTTAGATTATTCTTTAATTGAATATAGATTGATTCAGAAGTTTCTGGGTTTTAGACTTTTTATAGTCTTTATATTTGAGTGCTGGAAAAATGTAACTGCTGCAGATTTGCCTGTATTGCAACAGAACTTAATGCTTGGCTGGTTGAAAAACCAAACCAAAACAGAGCACTGAAGACCAAGAAACTACAGGTGTTGTAAACATGAAAATATATTCTTCAAGGGTTGCATTATGGCGTTCTGCCACCAAGAGAGCATTCTCTCTATTAATGAATTCAAGTCAAACCGTACACTGATGGAAAACTTACACTGAACTAGTTTGAGCATGTTACAATGATATGAAAAGATAACAAACTTTGTTTATTTAGAGAAGATAGATTTTTATCCCTTGAATTTTATAAGGGTAGATTCTTTGAATTAAGTTGTGATGTATCCTTGTAAATAAATGTACTATGAGATTGTTTTTCCTTATAAACTCCATTGCTAATGCTCTCAAAAATAAGAGGGATAGTTGCTGTTGAACAACACATTTACTTTCCAAAGTTACAGAATACTAAAGAGAAGAGATGGGTTGGAAGGGACCTTCAGAGGTCATCTAGTCCAACCCTTCTGCAATGAGCAGGGACGTCTTCAACTAGATCAGGTTGCCCACAATCCAGTCTGGCCTTTAATGTCTCCAGGGATGAGCTGCTTTCTGTTTTTCTTCTTTTTTTTGTATGAGGATCTGAGTGACATGTCTCTACTTCTGTTAGCTAAAATGCAGTTTGAAAGTGACGCATCTTGTAATATTTCTGTCCTTGATGAATGTAATAAGAAAAATGAAGAAAAAAACCCCAAACAACCAAATGCAGTGTGGTGGCAGAACTGAAGGGGAGTGCCCTCAAAACAAAGTTATATTTTATTTATTCCATGCAGCTACTTTTTCTTTTCAAACTGCAGCTTCAGGTCTTCCAGAGGAAAGGAGTGTAGGAGGTAAGGGCTTTTACAGTCTTAATGTTAGGTAGGCCCCTTAACCAGCTCACAAGAATTCATTTAAACTTTAGTCCTGGTTTAGTTTCTCAGTGCACTAAAAGGGTGATTCTTTTATCGGTAATGAAAACTATGGATTCCGGAGTGCCATGAGCTGGGCAGACTGGTCATACGAACAGACCTGAGACACCTGAGCTCAACTTTAAATCCTGTATAACCATATGCAGAACAGACCATGATCAGTGTGGTTTTTTTGGTTCTTTTAAGGTGTCCAGATGAACAGGAATATTCTGCTGTGTAACTTACGCTGGTACATGTTACCTTTTTAGCTTATTTGTCCCCCCATCCGTAGGTTTCTCTTGGTTCTTGAGAAGCTTAGATTCTTGTATAGTCAGTTGTACTGGTAACTGGTTATAAAGCAGTCTGCCAGTGGTGCCTGTTCTTGTCTGTAGTTTGAAATAGTGCTGTGTATGTTATGTAATTTTTTGATGCAGTCCAAAAGGATTTGCTGGAGTTCTGGATGTGATGTGTAGACCAATCCACTGTTTTTTTTCTAAACCATTGATGGGTTCCAGGTCTTGGTAATCATTATGGAGCAAGGTTTTTTAAGCTTCTCCAGGATGCAGAGTAAGTCTTTAGTTTGCTTTTCCATATCAGGCCCAGCAAAAAGTCTCTGCAGTCTCTGACTTCAACTGACCTTCTTGAAGCAGAGGAGGCTCTTCAGCTTTTGCAACTCAGAATGTCTTCCCATTGTCACTAAACTATTCTTATCAACAGTGGAGCATGTGATAGCATGTGTTTAGATTTTTTTCCTTGAACAGTACTTGACCTCTGACTTCTCCTGATTATGTGTTCTCAAGTTATGGTATCTTTTGCACAACTGTCTTACAGTCCTTTCACCAGGTGGAAGTCAGTAGGTAAGGGTCCTATTTTGCTGGCTTGGGGTCATGACATGTATAACCCTTTGAATCACGCAGTCCTAACAACGGACATTCCTCTAGTGAGAAGTGTTGTGTATCTTTAAAGAGGCATTTTCAGTTTGAGAATATACTGTGAGAACTTGTGAATCTTCAGTTTGAGACAATGATAATCTAACTGCCAATTTGCAGTATAGCTTCCCCTAATTCTGAAACATGAGATTACAAATGAAGATATTCTTAGCTCTTTTTCTTTTCCATGCCAGAACTTTCTCTTCCCTTCCTTTGTCATTGTAGACATGTATGTAAAAATCCAGTCTAGCGAACCTTAACATGATGCTTCTATCCTTTCAAGTTCATACTCGTTGATTTTGCTGATTCTGTGAAGGCAGCCTTCTGCATTGCCACTCTCAGCTAGAAGGCTGGGTAAGGTCTAAGCTCTTGAAAGACTGCAAAGGAAAGTTGACTTCTTCCTAATGCAAGGCTCAAAGGTTGCCATAATCTTCTTATAACTGTTGTAAACTCAGTGAATTGAATAGGGGGTAACTCCTGTTTCCTTACTAATTTACCACTTCCTAGGGAAGTGGTGGAATCACAGTCCCTGGAAGTGTTGTAAAAAAATAAAAAAGGCATAGCTGAAGCAAGTATGGTTTAGTGGTGGACTTGGCAGTCCTGGGGAAATGATTGGACTTGATGGTCTTAAAGGTCTTTTCCAACATAATCGATTCTGTGATTCCTGTCCTCGTTATTTTCCCCCTTCCTCTGCCCCCTGTGGAGCTCATAGCTTGGGTGTATTTATAGCCTACTGGTAATTGAGAAGTAGTTGTCTGCAGTATCCATTTTCCATACCTCTTAATATATGGGGTGTTTCTGAAATGGTTAAGAAATGCTTCCACTCTAATGATTCAGAGTAGCTAATTAAAAAGAGCTTCCGTTGTGCTAAAGTTTGGTGTGTGTTTGATTTTTTTTGTTTTACTGTGGCTTTTTTATTGTGAGGGTTTTTTTTGGTTTTGGTGTGAAGTTATCCAGTGTAAAAATGGACATATGAGCTAGCCCTGAGTCTATAGCATCTTCAGTGACTGGACTTGTTGATATTTACAGCATACTTGCACATTTTGCTCGCTTTCTCACCTTGGTCCAGGTTACGGGATTGTATTTTTGAGGAATTGAAGGGGAGGGAGTGCTTTCTGAGCTATATGGTATGGCAGGTTTTTTAGATTGTTTCTTTTCCTATCAGAAAGGTTGTCCTTGGGAGTGATGGGGGATGTGTCCTTGCACACCTTTAGATCTACACAGATTGGAAATACTTGGTTACTTTAATTGATACCTATTGCATAACTACTTATCAAATGCTTCTGTTGAAAATACAATTTTCTGATAGTCTGTTAGTGTAGTCCTTGCATGCCTTTGTTCCTGGCATGATATTTTGATATCTTATTTTTTTTTATTTTACATTTTTTTTTCCTTTCCCCTTTCTTCAGGGTATGTCTCATGATTCACCTTTTGCCTTTCTGCTCTTGCTCAGAACTCAGAATATATCTTGTCATCATGGTTGGAAATTGTAATTTCTCATCAGAGTGAAGGAGCTTTAAAGTAATCTGAGGTCCTGCTTTCAACAAGAGGTTGGACCAAATGATCTTGAGATTCTTTTCAGCCATGGCTTTTTTAATGATTTTAACTCTTGTACTCCAGTTGAACCCTAATCAAGAAGGTATCTGGTCTGAAGAGGAGTTTGCCTCTATAAGCTGTTAAATTCAGCTTGTTTTCTTATCAATATCTTACTTATGTCTTTAAGAGATCTGACAAGTGTAGTGCATGTAGAATTGTTCAAGATTGTGCTGCAAAAGGTACAGAAATCTATTTCCTTATCATTTGACATGCTTGTTTTAAGAAGAAACTTCCTTGATACTTACTTGTCTGTCTTCCTAGCAGTGAGGTAATGTTAAACTACTAGAAGGCTGTAAAATCTTATTTATCCTAAAGACTTTCTGTATGTACTGAATTTGTTCTAGTTAGTTTGTCTATGCATGTATTTCTGTGTGTAGTGTTTGGCTGGTGTGTTTTGTTGAGGTTATTTTTTTGTTGTTGTGTGCGTTTGCTTTTGAAGAAGCACGTGTAATTCCTTAAGGCTCAATGCTTTCATTCAGCTGAGTAATCCAGGATTTGCATGAACACAGACAAAATCCATACACCTTACTGTACATCACCTTGCAGCTCATGGGGCAATATCTTTTCCTCTTCTTTGTGTGCAGAAATTTGCTCTCAGTAAGAAGGGAGGGATGGTAATTTGGGAGATGTGACAGAAAAGTTTTCTCAGAGATCTTCAGTATGTTGTTCTACCCTAAATTATTCCATGAAATATTTCTACAAGCAGAAGGGGCATGAGGCAGCTACACTAAAAATACAAGCTTCTGCCTGCATGGAGCTTTGACATGAAGTTTATGTTTGGGGATGAGGACTGCAGTAGTGTAAGTGGGCAGGTGGATAACTGCTGAATTTGGAGAGTACAGTGAGGAAGAATGTTGAGTCAAAGTCAGCTGCACAAGGCTTGGTTTAGAGCAACTGACTGGTCTAAAAAGTCATAATACATTTGAGTCAAGGTAGTGTAGTAGAAGTAATTGAATGGTTGCAAGTGCTTGCTGGCAAGGCAGGAAAATATGTGTGTATGTTTGCAGGTAAATGAAAACCTTGTGAGGAGTGAGCAAAAATGAGGTGTAGCTAAGAGATCAATTAAAAATAATATGGGTCCAAACCAATTCAGTAGTTACTAAACCATATGCACTAAGTTGTTCAGTTGCAATTAAAGTTTTAGTTCTTAAATGCATTGTATGCTTATATATTTAGAATGCTGCTTCTACCTCAAATGACTAGGTTTATCACAGATACAGTTGATCAAGTAAATTACTGTTGTTTATATTGAAGGAATATTAATTTGGAGTCTTAATGTTTTCTGCTGAGTATGCTAAACTCTGGGTTCTGACTGGCAAGATGTGTAAGTTGCTGGAAGAAAGTGTTCTGAACTTACAAGGCATATAAACAGCCTTGTCTTTTCCTTCTCACTCCCTTTTGCCTGATATGGACTGCAGGGTAGTAAGTCTTTGCAATTTTGAGAAGCTGGATTACTGCAGCAGCATGAAGTAAGGTGCTGGTTTTGGGGCCAAGGTAAAAAAGAGAAGTATACTGAACAGTGCACTTAGCTCAGCTCTAAGCTGCTAATGGGTATTGAGAAGTGTTACAGGCAGAGGTGCTAGGCATATCCTTAAATATACAGGAAATTGGAGTGTAAATGCCTAAATCTTTCCTGTACTACCAAGACTCTTGTGAAGAACTTAAATCCTTCCAAACACAAAAACCAAACACCCCCTTCCCCCCTCCCCCCCAAAAAAAATGTAGAGCTCATGCACATAGAGGATGAGGTATGCCCTTTCTTGTGAAAAGGTTCATTTCATTTTTACAGGGGTTGTTACTGATGTGCCTTGTTACACTTCTAGTGGCTCTAGAGCCTATTGGAGTGCTTCAGTTTACTTGCTCTTTTCCTCTCTATAGCCTACATAGCAACAGGCTACCTTCCCTTGAAGGAATTCCCTGTGAACTGTAGTGATTTCAGTTAAGTAAAAGCCAGTACAGGCTTGTTCTGTAGTTGTCTAGTTCATCTTTTTGCTTTAAATGTGTGGAAAAGTGTCAGTCTTTTTGTATTGGCTTTCCCATGAGAAGAAAGGTAAAGGCTTCATGGCAAGTTGTCAGGTGTTTTTGGTATCTTGTGTTCCTGTGGAACCTCTCTAAGTAATGTTAGCTATACATTGGCTATAGTGTTTGTAATAGGTCTACAGAAAGGAACTCTAGTTCCTTTCCTGTACAGTAGCAAAGGGCACTGTTAATGGTAGTTGAAGCATGTAGAAAAACTCAAGAATACTATGCAATAGAGTAACAATGACATGCCAGTGCTGTTAGATATCTTCAGAAGATGTGTTTATTTGAAATGCTGGCTTTTAGAATTTATCCTCAATCTAAAGAGTCTGCTTATGAGGAGGGCATCTGTGGGCCAGTGCTTTAGCATCATTACAGCTAGGACTATGGAGTTGGTTGAGGGAGTGGAGAAAATGCTCACTGTAGTTGAGGAAATTGTCTTTAAATGTGATAGGACTGCACCGGCACATTCAGCTAATCTACTGGGTTGTGCATCTACTTTGGACTGAGGTATCTAAAAAGGGGGAAGAATAAGCCAAGTGCTGGTAGTAAGGCCTATAAATGGAGGAACAAGTCTGAAAGAGAACAGCTCAAATTTAGGATCCTTGGGGTTCTTGCAGAATGTGGAAGACAGTTGTGACCCACTGAAAAGATGTTTTCCCCACTAGAATAACTGGGCATGTGGTATTGTATGGCTTTATATACTTGCAGTGAGACTTCAGTTAATATTTTGATGTTAAAGGTCATAGCTGAAGCATGCAGCAGCATGATATTTAAAGGCAAACTGGGAGTCATATGGTTACACACTACACAATAAGAAACACAGTTGAGAGGCTTCAATAAAGAAGGTAACTCTGGACATAATCTTCACTTGACAGATGGCTTACAGGATAAACCAGCTGCCATTTCATTCTTCTACACAGCTGAAAATATGACAACACACTTTGCTGAATAACTTCTAAGCACAGAACACTTAAAATGGCTGGCTGATGCAGAGAGAGAAACATTAAACCTAAGTTTCTTTAGACAGCACCAGGGTGTCGTGTTGTCTTTGGTGGAGGAGTCCTTGTACAGGCCCTAGGTAGAAAGGCATGTGGCTGATCTAGCAGAGCTGCAGGGTGAGCACTGATTCTTTTGTAGAATGAAACCTGCTGGAATGTATGTTTCTACCATCAATACAAGGTGATACAATAGATAATGGCAACCATACCATAGTTTGACTGCTAGTTTGACATAGGTACCCATTTTCAGCTTCAGTTGGCCTTTGTAGAGGACACTACTCCCTCATTTCAGAAAATGCACAGAATGTGCCTGCTTGCTGGTGCTTATGAAGAGATGGTTTGTTGTTTTTTTTTGGGGGGGGGGGAGGTGATNGAACTCACATCCATATAACAACAATTATAGATGCCATCTGATTATGGTCTTTGATAAAAAACTTGCAAGAAAAATTTTTGTGAATTCTAAATTGTGCTTAAGAGATTGTTTTTTTTTTTTTTTTTGGGGGGGGGGGGAGGTGATTTGTCTTTTTTTTTTCTATTTTGTGTTTGAATATCAAGAACTAGAGAATGCATAATAGCATTTGACAGTGTCTGTGGCTGACTTCAGCTAGGCCCCCTAGATAGTGTTGGAACCTTGCTCAACTTTCGGCCTGGTTAATGCTAGGCTTCCTGTCTTGCCATCTGTAGCATACTCTGAAGAGAATGCCACTATTTGTGCACTCCTTAACCTGACTGATCTGCCTGCACCAGCAAGCTGTCATAATTTCCAGCTATAACAAGCCTTTTCTGTTCTACTCTAAATCTTTGTGCATCAGAAGTTTTAGACTGAAGGTGGGGTGTTACTGGAAAGCTGGTGTGAATATTTGCTATGAGTTAGGAGCTGCGATAAGAAAAATAGTAGTGAAGAGGAAAAGCTCAGCTTTTGAAGAGCAGGGTTTACAGCTTTCTCAACTTCCCAGTCATCAAGACTTTTTAGTTGCGAGATTCATTGAACAACTGTATTTTGTGGGATTGTGTATTTTGTGCTCCACTTGCATTCTTTCGAGCTTCTACGCATAAGGTATATACAGTGATTTGCTAATCAGTCCTACTTTTGATTTTTGCTGTCTGCTTCTGTGTTGGACCTATTAGTAGGAAGAACTAAGAACTATCAGAAGATGCTTTTGACTCCTGGGATTAGGATGGGGAGCAGTTCTGCCTAAGTTCAATTCTTTGATTCCTGGGCTTTATTTAAAATATTTCTGGCATGCTAACTGGGAACTTTCAGTACTGGGCTGTGTCATTACAGTATAGCAAGACTGGATCTAGCTAGCAGAATTCTGATTAATAATTGTGTGCACTGTGCAGGTGTCTTGATTGTATGTATGTTCCTTTTGGCATTGTACTAGGTATGTGAGGTAATAATTTCTGTAATACCAATATATGTCCTGATTTCTTATGGCCTACAGTAAACCAGAATAATTTAGGATGCCTCTCCTCCCTCACCACTGGCTTATGTTCAATTCCATAAGGCTTTTTGAGAGGAATAAGTATAGTGAAGTGTTGTCTGGCTTTCCTGACAATGCCAGATCTCGAGAATTATTTTATTGGAGGTGTTTAAATTTGAACTGAGCCTTAGTTATCTGCAGCTGAAATGTTTTAAACTTTTTGCTGGCATACTCCTTGTTTACTGTGCTATAAATATAATGAATCAGCATACAGACAATTGTATGATCCTGTTGCCATGCTCTCTGGATAGAAATTGCAACTTGGAATAGGATACAAAAGTTACCTTTCCACTGAAGATCTAAGTGAGGCTTGATCGTGAAAGACCTCTGTTCCTGGTGCCTGCAGCTTAATGTTATGGTAGTCTTCTACAAATAACTACCAAAATAATGTGTAGATCCATAGCTGTCACAAAGCAGTTCCACAATTAGCAATGCAAAGCCATCACATGGAATTTTTTTTTTTAACTATGTTCACTCATTAATTCTTCTGTCTCAAATACCTCTTCCCACTACCTAAGCTCTGGTGGGCAAGAACTTGCTTATATAGCTAGATCTCTTTTCCTGAATTTAACTATGTATTTTTACACAATGGAAGTTACATGAATCTGCCTAGAGAAAGAAGGTGCTTTAAAAGCAAATTATTTAGGTTACTTGTGTTATCTTCCAGATACTCCTGTTTATTCCCAAAACTGGCATTGTAATCTCCCACAATAAAACGCTTAAATACTATTGTTTTCTATCAGGCATTGAGTTTTACTACTTGGTGTGCTTTTACTTAGTGTTGACAAATACAGGTCATCTTAAATTGCATTTGTCTTGTTTCTTTAAAATAATTATAAAAGTCTGCCAGAAAAGAAGCATGTCATTATAGAATAGTTTGGGTTGGAAGGGACCTTTAAAGGTCATCTAGTCCAATGAGTCGTCTGTATGGTGTATATATATATTGAGAACTGGTTGCTCTGTATTAAGTGTCTGAAGATTCTTGAGAAGGGTGTTGGTCCATGTGTCTTTTAACTAAAAATTGTCCAAAGGTGTTTTTGTCTTAAACAATAGCATTTTGCATTTGCCTCTCGAGGCATGGCTGTGAGCTTCATGCCATGTCTCTTATGATTATTTCTCTCTTGTCTTCCAGTGAATGATAGTGTCTAGAAAGGGTATGTCCCTTCAGGAGAGAGGTGCCAATGTCCAACCGGCCTAATAACAATCCAGGGGGGTCACTGCGACGTTCACAGAGGAACACTGCTGGGGCCCAGCCACAAGACGACGCAGTAGGAGGAAGGTATGGCTATTGTCTGTGAGTGTGTTTTAATGTGTAAAAGCAGGGTTGATGTGATTTAATTAGAATGTTTTCTATCCTCTATTCCAAGCACTGAAACTTGTTTAAAAACTTCTTGCCCCTGAAATGCTATCTGTACTGTCATTGCATGAGTTGAAGACATAATAAACTG